>JAWZYT010002963.1:87500-92500 GCA_034508575.1 Petrolisthes manimaculis | reverse complement strand
AGAGCTGCCCTATTCGTACCACTGAGGGCTGTCTGTCTGTCTGTTTCCTGGCATGGTTTGGAGGGGGACATCAGACTAACTCCTTCCATTTCACTACAACAAGAGACTCTATTCGGTGTTGGTAAATTTGGAGCAACTAAATCCTCCAAACTATTCCAAGCAACTAAACACCATTATGTTTGCTCTCCTGGTCCTATTTCCTGGTATACTTTGGAGGAATCAAGGCACTCCAATGTACCAAAAGATATTCATCCCGTAAGACTGCATGGGATGATAAAAGAATATAATATGCTAACATGAATATTAAAGTGGAGAGTGTGTAATCAAAGGAAGTGTGTGTGTGTGTGTGTGTGTGTGTGTGTGAGAGAGAGAGAGAGAGAGAGAGAGAGAGAGAGAGATGGACGGACTGTGTGTGTGTGTGAGAGAGAGAGAGGGAGGAGGGGGGGCAGTATGTGTGTGTGTGTGCATGTGTGTGAGGAGTGTGAGTGTGTGTATGTGTGTGGAGGTAATTAGGAGAGAGAGAGAGAGAGAGAGAGAGAGAGAGAGAGAGAGAGAGAGAGAGAGAGAGAGAGGTGGTAAAGAGGTGAAAAGAAAAGTGAGTGAATTGTGAGAGTGAAGGAAAATGAGTGAAGGAAAGGACAGAGTGAAGGAGAGTGAGTGAATTGTAAGAGTGAAGGAAAGTGAGTGAAGGAAAGGACAGAGTGAAGGAGAGTGAGTGAATTGTGAAAGTGAAGGAAAGTGAGTGAGTTGTGAGAGTGAAGGAAAGTGAGTGAATTGAGAGGACAGAGTGAAAGAAAGTGAGTGAGATGAAAGGACAGAGTGAAGGAGAGTGAGTGAGTTGTGAGAGTGAAGGAAAGTGAGTGAATTGTGAGAGGGAAGGAACCTGAGTGAAAGGACAGAGTGAAGGAGGTGAAATGGACAGTGAGTGAGACGTGAGGCAGAGTAAGCGACGATTGATTACGACGTGTGAGAGAAATAGAGTGATGGCAGTGTGTGAAGTGTTAAGGAGAGAGAGAGAGAGAGAGAGAGAGAGAGAGAGAGAGAGAGAGACATACACACACATATAGTGATAGATAGATAGGTAATTGGACAGACACACACACAAACACACACAAATAGATAGATAGATAGACAGATAGATAGATAGATAATTAGGCAGACAGACACACAGATAGAGATAGAGAGATTGATAGATAATTAGAGAGAGAGAGAGACGGAGAGACAAACAGACAGATAGAGATAAATAAAATGAGAGAGAGAGAGACATACAGAGAGATAGAGATATAGAGATAGAAAATTAGAGAGAGAGAGAGACGGAGAGACAAACAGACGGAGAGACAAACAGACAGATAGAGATAGATAAAATGAGAGAGTGTGTGTGAGAGAGAGAGAGAGATAGAGAGACACACAGACAGATATAGAGAGATAAAATGAGAGAGAGAGTGTGTGAGAGAGAGAGAGAGAGATGGAGAGACACACAAACAGATATAGATAGATGAAATGAGAGAGAGAGTGAGAGTGAGTGAGGGAAGTGTGTTGGACATACATACATACATACATACATACTGATAGAGGGAGGAGGCCAGTGTGAACCTCATCTTATCTGTCCAGTGTCGAAGCTCCTCACATCCGCTCTCTCTCTCTCTCTCTCTCTCTCTCTCTCTCTCTCTCTCTGATTACACCCTCCCTCCCTCTCTCTCTCTCTCTCTCTGATGACCCCCCCCCCCTCTCTTTCTCTCTCTCTCTCTCTCTCTCTCTCTCTCTCTCTCTCTCTCTCTCTCTCTCTCTCTTTCTCTCTCTCTCTCTCCATGCCCAAGCACAGTAATGACAGTATTACAACATCTACCCTACAACAACAACAACAACAACAATAACACCAACACACTCTCAGGTTTACTCAATACTACATAACAATCATTTGGACACATGCGCATTACAAGTGTACAGTCGGAGGCAAAAGTCGTCGTGTGTGTGTGTGTGTGTCTGTCTGTCTGTTGCCTCACTCACTCACTCACCACCTCTTCAAAGATAACATAAATTTAGGTTAATAATAATAATCATAAAATAAATACATAAATACGATATCCAGGGGGTGAATTAATATACATATATATATTTATTTATTTTTTAGTAAATGAATCCTGTTTTTTTTTTAGTAAATGATTCCTCCAAACTATTCCAAGCAACAAAACACCATTATTTTTAGTTAATTTTGGTTCTGTTTCCTGATATACTTTGGAGGAATCAAGGCCTAAAGAATACTCTCCCCTTAAAGCTTATATTTCCATACTTACTTAATTAATTCACGACTTAATCAACGGGATAGTATCGTGTTGGAAGGAAAATTTGGAGCAACTGATTCCTCCAAATAATTATCATACGAGCAACAAGGCACCATTTTTTTTTTTTTTTTTTTTTTTTTTTTTGCTTGTTAATCAGCTCGTGTTTCCTGGCATAAAAATATTGTATACTTTGGAGGAATCAAGGGGTTTCAATATAACGAAAGTGTATTACTCCCTTAATTAAATTCATATATATTCCCCCTGTAATAAATAAATAAATAAATAAATACAACAACTCCTCATACTGTATAGGCCTACATCCACACACAGAAATACATAAATTCCTTGACATTACATATAAATTCCTTGACATTACATATAAATTCCTTGACATTACATATAAATTCCTTGACATTACATATAGATTCCTTGACATTACATATAAATTTCTTGACATTACATATAAATTCCTTAACATTACATATAAATTCCTTGACATTACATATAAATTTCTTGACATTACATATAAATTACTTGATATTACATATAAATTCCTTGACATTACATATAAATTCCTTGACATTACATATAAATTCCTTGACATTACATATAAATTCCTTGACATTACATATAAATTCCTTGACATTGCATATAAATTTCTTGACATTACATATAGATTCCTTGACATTACGTAGCCGCTGTATACATTTTCGTACAAGTAAAATAAACATATATACAGTACATAGACCAACTTGTATATACACGTCTGGAATAAATGGTGAAAGGAGGGAGTGTTTCGACAGCCTAGCCTATTCTCCACCAACCACCATGCATATTCAATTACCTGCATTGCTATCACCATATGTCACACACACACACATACACACACACACACACACACACATACACACCCGCATCTCACCCGCCACTCCAGTACACATACACACACATATACATATACACACGTACACACACACACATATACTGTATATACACACGCAAACACACACATATATACATGTATATACACCCCCAAATACACATACATACACACATATATATATATATATACAATAACATATGCATACACACACATAAGTACGACTATATTTAAAAAAATATTTATCTCTTCCGTTACATAATCGTGTGTGTGTGTGTGTGTGTGTGTGTGTAGTACATGCGCAGTGAGGCCTCATGTGGGTAAAAAATGATTCGTTATAAACCTAAACGGGTATAGGCCTAAGATTTTTGTCAAACGGATACAACTCATACGGTTTTTTTTTATCTGTAGAAGGTAAAGAAGATAATTTTTTTCTGGTTACCAACAAATGCCTCCACATCCAACCCTCGTCTTCAAGAGTTACCAGCTAAGTGTTTGTGTGTTTGTTTGTTTGTGTGTTTGTTTATCCATGAGAGGTTTTTCTATCATATATTTGTGGTTAATTCTAATACTCATTATATATTCTCCTCCAGAGTTGATCTTTCAAATTACTGGGTGTGGTTTCTGTGTGTATGTGTTGAATAAGGATTCCTCACACACACACACACAAGCCTTGTTATTCGCATGCCAAGAAAAGAAGAAGCTCTTACACACACACACACACACACACACAAACCCTGTTATTCTATTCACATCCCAAGAATAGAAAAAGCTCACACACACACACACTCAGACACACACACACACTCAGACACACACACACGCACACTCAGACACACACACACACACTCAGACACACACACACACACAGACAGACACACAGACACACACACACTCCACCTACCTTGGTCGTGACGCTTAGGCAGGGCTGTGGGTAGGTTGCTTCACCGCTCACTCCTCTACCTAGCTGCTCCACCCCTTACTACTACGACTACTACTATTACTATTGGCCTAGTCACTCGTCTTGTTCGTTCTTGGTACCTTATTACTAGTTTATGTGGTAATGTCAAGACGTCTCTCACTCCAGTTGGAATCCTCTACCCATTTACACCACCATAAACACTTTATTTTTTGTTGTAGTTCACTTATTTAGGTGTGTGTGTGTGTAGTTTTTTTTTTTTAATCACTTCCAGTTAGCATTGTCATAATATTATAACTTTCTGTAGCCAAAGGACCTCGATCTGTGTTGTGACCAAGGCTATACTATGAGGTTCATGTGACACTGGTAAACACTCACACGAACCACTAGTAACAGATTAGGGTCACTGAGATTGTAACACCAGTACAAGACGCTGGTAAGAGTTGGGGAGGTGTACGGGATGATGGCTGGGAAGGACCGAGAGCGTACCCTTTGCTAGCGTTGCGTGATGACAACTACTCGACTCTGGCACTCACGCTGCTCTGGCGGCACCCTAGCCAGATCTGGAACTCACAGTGTTGCCAACTCCACCAGTATACAACCACCTTTAGTAGAGGGGAAAAGTCCACTATACTGTATATTCTTCATCAGTTATCCTTTTTCCTATTCTGTCCTTGTTCGATCTTTTTTACATACGTATTATCATCTCGGTCAAACAGTTATTCAAATTATTTTATCAGTATTGCTGTGTAAGGAATAACTCGAAACACCTACTTCTCGAAATTTCCCGCCAGTCCTTCTTCACCAATAGCCAAACTGGGCGTGAAAACTTGCAAGTGTGGTAACTCTGACATCCCTGGAGGCTGAGGTAGGTAGTGAGTCTGTCTGATGGTTGCAACTCTCTGGGAACAAAACATCA
>JAWZYT010002963.1:0-85000 GCA_034508575.1 Petrolisthes manimaculis | reverse complement strand
GGAAACAGCGATATTTAATGGGTTTAAGTACTTTTGATAATATACAGAATTGGATAATTTTATGTAGTTATCATATATGGAACAAATTCAAGTCTCTTTCTGGCTATGATTATAGGATATATGAGAAAATAAGACCATAATTATAATGGGGGTAAAGCGGGCGAGGCAATGTTTTGAGTCAATGGGGGGTAGGGTAATAGGCCCCGCCCCTTGCTTCACTTTGGGTGTACAGGACGAGCGGCTCATGCCGCCTCCTCTTAGATTATACCTTCATGATTGGAACGCCTTGATTCCTCCAAAGTATATCAGGAAACAGAATCAATTAATAACTCAAATGGTATCTTGTTGCTTGAAAAATTATATATATATAGTTTGGAGGATTCAGTTGCTGCAGATTTACCAACAACAACAACATAAAAGAATATAGTTTTTCCTTTTACTTTGTCCATGTTATTCTTGTAATAAAATCCGTAATAACTACAAAGTAATATGTTTTCATTGCCTACTCTGCAGTTTATGAGAAATTAATATAAGCCATAGGGTGACGAAAATTATTCTGAAATTATGTTAATTAAAGCAATTCTGACGCAAAAGTAGTAAAAATGGCGTAATCGCAATGTTGCCAGATATGTAAAGTTTTCCCTAGACATGGAAAATTTGAGGTACCAATGGGGAAATTTTATAAAGATTGTTCAAGAGCTAATGGGAAAGTTTCTACCAGACGAAATACTGTATCAAGATGATAAATGTACGATTATCTTCAAGAGTAAACATAAAATTTGTGAGGTAAATAAGGATATTGATGGTTAATATACGACTATCTTCAGGAATAAACAGGTAATTTGTGAGGTAAAAAGGGGAATACTGATGTTAAAGTTAAGGTAAAACGGAAATACGTATGTTGAAGCTGAGGTAAATAGGGAAATTTTTATGTTGAAGCTGAGATAAAAAGGGATATTCTAATGTTGAACCTGGGGTAATACCGTCAAACAGATCTGGCAAAACTGCTGGTACTCAGCTGTTAAGTGTAAACAAAGATGGAGCTTGCAGACCCCCTCAGTGAAATTTGCTCTCCTGAAGATTTAAAGGTATGTTTTAACTGATACTTCGTAACTGTGTATGTGTTATGTCACTAGCTAATAAATTATAACGTTAAGGTTTTGCAATATTTGGTGTTATGTTAATTATTAATACCAAACAAATATAATCTAATTACTGAAGTACTTACGTTACCTGACTCGTGAGTGTGAATCATCAATGCTAAGCAACTTAAACTTTAATGTAAAAAACTGTTGAACACTTTACAAGAGGCCTAGTGAGTATATTCTAGGTAGGGACTGAATTTTTGGTAATTATCTATTCTATTGCGGTTTTGTATTACGATGTTTTTACCTTCTTAGCCCACTAATTTATTCCATTCTAAGACACTTTTCTTCTATGGCATTTTCTTCTGAAATTCCAAGATAGGGCTTATTCAAATTTTGGAATTAGCCTGACCTAACCTAACCTAGACCGCATCAGACTACCGGAACCTAACCATCATTGTTTGGGTTTTGTAAACTTTACCTTACAATTTCCTGCAATCTTTCAAGCCCCCCTTCAGAAAAATGGTCAGTTACAGACATCGAATTGGGAATTACTTCATAAAGCATAAACAACCTCCAACAAAAATCTGAGAGACATTTGGCTCTTCTTAGCTCTGTCTATTATGGGTTAAAATGAAAAGGCAATGGTGCATTTTGACCGTGTTTGATCCCCAAGAAACTAGATAACCCACACAATGAGGGCAGTATTTTTTTTATTGATACTTTTATTACGGTACAGACAGCAAATTTACTGAGATTTAATGTTGGAGATATCAGTGTGACAAACTTACATTTACTCTCACTTTCTTGTACAGGTGTTTGAAAGACGATACAATGAAGAAGTATGCAAAGGTCCAGTTTCTAGCAAGACCCAGTTTGAATATTCTTGCTTCTTAGTTCGCAGCAAGTGAGTCCTTGGCTTTCATTATAAAAATATATTGGTTTGTCCAAAGCAAAATTATTTTATGAAGGTTCCTCAGAATTGCATCAGTTATTAATGTATACTGGTAGTAAGATGTACAGTAATTAGTAAATAGTGACATGTTTCAATAAATGCTTCCCAAGGTTATGCACAACTTTCTTGGTACACCCTCAGTGTGATAGTGAGAAATTGGTGAGGAAAAGCCAGCATGTTAATTTTTCGGCACCAATAAAATCTCAGTTTGCCAGTTTTCTTATAACTTTTATCACATTTTTACTTAAGTTTATGTTTATACAGTATTTCATATAGGCTACAGTACTAAGATTTATTGTTTACATCTTACCGTATAAATATTTTTCTATTTTTGTTTCATGAATTTAAAGTCAGTTCCTCCCACCAGGTACCCAGCAGATATCGAACGAGGCATCATGTTATTGGAAGAACTATACAAAAATCCTGATGAGACTGGAAAAAGAGATTACATCTATTATCTGGCTATAGGAAATGCCCGACTCAAGGTAAAACTACATCTGAGAATTGTAGTACCGGTAACCATTATAATATTGTACATTTTCTCTCAGTACGGTACTGTAAAGTAGTTTGATATTGCTGATGAAAATTGCCTCCTTTTCCATGTTTTTCATCAACCACTGAATAACTTCCTTTCCCATTGCATAAAGTGTGGACTGAATATGATGTGACTAAGTAGATGAAGCTGAAATTTTACCCTGAATATAAGAGGTAAAAAAATAGGTAATCAAGCTTGACAGAAGGAAAAATGGGTAATGCTGAATCTGAATGAGTATTGTGGGAATGGGGTCACCTGCACATGTTCTTGTCATTTGTAAGGATGCTTATGGGACATGAGCTAATCTGAGTTCTGAAAGAAAGCCATGTATGTTTTATTGAAAAGTAATTTAATACTGTACTCCAAGCAATGCCAGGAAACAGACTGTTGGTACCTCAGTAATGTATATGAGTAAGGGATCTGTTTCGTTGCATTGGTTGGAGGAATCGGTAACTCCTTAATTTCTTGAGAAAAGACAACTTCATAGATAACCTTAGGGAGACAGAAATGGCATTTCTTGCAGACTACTTCCCCTGGGTGTTACTCAAATGCTCATTTTACCAATGATGAAACTCTGAGGTGACTATTGCCTGTGCCCCTCTGTGCAGTCTGCAATGCTGACCACTCACTCCAGGTACACATTGCATAACCATGGTGACATCACACATCTTTGTTTCACTCAATCCATGCTCAGCCCTATAGTGCCTGTAGTGATTTGGGCCATACTTTAGGGTTTTGGCTCCCCTTAGGCCCCAGATTATCCCTTTCAATTCTTCAACTGTCCCTATTTTCTTTCTATTTCTTTCCTGCTTGCAGTCTCACCATTCTATCACCTGGCACTAAATGACCTTGCTGTTACGGCACCCAATATCGATCAGTCAATCAATCCATCCATTCTTACACAAGCCACACAACTGTTATAGAAGCCCTTTCTGCATTCAGCAGCCTTTCTGCTGTACCATGCATTTGCATTCTGTATCCCCTCCATCATTACTTTTCTCAAAATGTTCACACTCCACAAGTATGTACTGTATAATGTTTACAAGCTTTCTCCCCATTATTAATAGATATGAATTGCTATTTTTTGTGTTTTTACTAGGAGTATCAGATTGCCCTGAAGTACTTGAAAGGGTTGCTGCAAGTGGAGCCATCCAACAGACAAGTGCTGGAGTTAGAGACATGTATCAAGAAAAGGATGGATAATGGTGAGTGGTACTCACTTAAAGTGGTCATATTAAAGCAGTTAAATTTAAAGTTAAAATTAATATTTCGAGAAATTTACTGATGTTGGTGTACCTAAGTTACCTAATAGGTGTACCAAAGTGGATATTATTTTATCCTCCGGCTTCTCAAATTAATTGTATGGTCTTTTGTTTCAAGATTTTTTTACCCTAGTAACCAGAAAAAAATTAAAACTGGATGGAATCATTGTTCAGCTTGCAGTATTTTCCAACTTTTTTTTTTCAGTACCAGTAATGCGTTTTTTTTTAATTTTTAAACTGCATATTCATTGATGGACAGGCCAAGACACTGAAAGGCATAATGACCCAATAGTATGGAAAAGATGTAAAAAACAATTAAGACATGACAAACATAAAATAAAAAGGATAGAGAAATCTTAGTAGGTCAGTCAGACCCATAACTTTAATAGCCTTCATTGAGGAAAGTTCAGATAAATCAGAGATCTTAAGACATTATCTTAGTAATCTTAGGATTACTATATCATGCCATGCTTAAAGGCTTTAGTGATAGAGATGATCCCCAAATGAGGGCATGTACAGTTGGGGAATAATGTATCTGAACACTGTTGGCGGCTTCTGGCAACAACCCCAAAAGTAAACACATCAATGAGAGAAAGTATTTATGAATTGAAGGATAACTTTTATTTCACTGTCTGTGGTTGGTCGACGTCACCCAATATCAGTTATCCTTATGTAGTAATGAATAAATGTTATCTATTCCTAACGTGTTTATCACTGACATTGTTACCAGAAGTCGTCAACGGTGTCCAGATACAGTACTTTGTTCCCCAACTGTACATGTGCCCTCATATTTGCATTGCCTTTACATTCTTTCTCATAGATTCTTATGCTATTCCTTCTCCAATTTGCAGAGGCACTGAAGGGAGCAGCCATAGCAGGAGGAGCACTCATTGGTTTGGGAGCTATAATAGGTCTTGGTGTTGCTCTTGGTAAGGTGAAAAAGTAAGGTTTGTTTGTAGAAGAATGTTTCTACTTGAACCCCTCTGATATTGTTTAGCGACTATTTTGATATGAAGATGAATATTACAGTTCCTTTCAGATTTTAGTATTGTTCCTCACTGTGAGGATTCATTCCGTTGCTTTCTCTATGATTACACATGTATACAATATAATGTGGTTAGCATCCATACAGTTTTTAGTGGCTTATTGTTTACTTCACACCATTAGTACATCCTCTAGCTGCTAAGGGCTGATATTCTTAAAGTTATGAACATTCTTAATGTAATTCAAAACGGAAGATGAAAGAAAAATTAAGATTGCAGAGAACTTCCAGTTCTCAATAACGTCCTTAGGGCTTATGTGTCTGTCAAATTAATTTCATTACATGAATACGACCCTCGAGCTTTCATACTACCATTAATCTTGCCAGTGATCGTGACGAGAAAAATATATAAGGAATTGGGTCCTAGTTAAAGGTTATGTACTATATCTATTTTGATGTGTCTATTATGTGATTTATTTTTATAAATCCAGTGTAAATAGAAGCCAGTACATCAACTGCATTTATGAATGTTAGTTTATTGCTGTACATATTGAACACTTACTTCTTTTGATATTCTGCATTTTGTTTTCCATTTGTCTCTCTACAAGCTGGTAATCATGAGTTATATCTTGATTGTGTTGCAGTATAATACAGTACATCTTATGAATGTGTAAAAGGAAAAGACATACCTGACTTTCTTTTTCACAAAACTCATTATTATAAACAAAAAGTAAATTATTGATCTCATTATCCTTAGCATCAAAGCTGAAACTGAAAAAGTAGTTGAAGCATGGAAGAAGCCAGATATTCTAAAATGTGGAAGGAGTACTGAAAGTGACCACTGATAAAAGCTGATCTGAATTTTGTATACTCTGTGTTGTTGCATTCTTTTTCTATTTCTGGGCCCTGTTGCCCCTACACCTTGGGGTAAAAGGGAAATAAGGTGATGAATACCTGGTATATATTTACATTATTATATCCTGTACTGTAATGTCTTTGAAGATGGTGTTAGTGTGCTGTCATGTTGAGACATTATTATCTGTTTTACCAGTGATATTTGGGTTTTGTCATTCTGATACAACTTTACTTTTTATACATAGATATGATATTCCCCCTTACTTAAAGGACTACTGTGGTTTTTAGAGAGAGAAGGAACAAAAATAGTTTAGAATCACTGTATACATGGTATCAAAACTGTATCAAAAATTGACAATAGCAGTATAAGATATGTATGGTTAAAGAAGTTCCAGGCAGTTAGATCATTGAGTAGAAGTACAGTATGATGTAAAGAATATAGGTGTTTATCAAATAAACCCACAACATATATAAGTGGCACTAAGCTATAAGTCCTAAATTGTGGAAAATGTTTATTTAATATCACTAATGGCTGATAAGGCAGATTTTAAATAAAACAGCACAAACATTAAATAAGTGTTTATGTAATTATTTATTTTCAAAGTAAGTTTGCATAGACAGCATAGTACAGCTTGACCCAAAGATATAGGAAAAAAAACAGAAAAGGAGTAAAATGGGAAGGTTATAAGAATGGTAATAAAAATAGGAAAGATAAGAATTATAGTAAAATGGTAAGGAATAAGAATTATTGTAAAAATGGGAGGGATAAGTATTTTATTAAAAATGGGAAGAATAAGAATGACTAAAAATGGGAAGGATGAAAATTATTGTAAAAATGGGAAGGATAAGAATGATAGTCTACTGATTAATGCAAATGACAGGACAGCAAGACAGAAGAATTGTTGGAAATAATAAGCCTTACTATCTCTCCTTTATACCATGGGTAGTAGTTATTTTTTTTCCTCTTCTATTATTCAATATTCTTAATTAAAGATTATTTACATTTTACGAAGATAATTTTCATTAAATAAAATTCCGTTGAAAATATAAAACGGCCGATCTCTCAACATCATAACATTGCGCTCAAGTACCTATTCCTGCAAAGTTGCAAACATTTATTATTCCTATTTGTGAATGTGTGGATTATATATTTTTGTATATCATCTATTTAGAATGATATATAAATATGAAATTACCAACCACTATTCATTGCTCATGTACTGGGACTGTCATAGATTTAACTAGCTTTAATTGGTCTTCCATACTATTTTTATTTGGCGAATTATACTGTATTTGCAGGGAAGAATGTAGTACAGTATAAGAAAGTATAGTGATATACACAATAAAAGTCAGAACAAACATTTTTATATGAATTTCGATATCACAATAATTATGGGACTGTTATAATAATGGCGCTTGGCAGATTGCGACTTTGGTATCAGGCACTTCGCTCATTTCGTATTGCAAATTAATAGGAACTGAACGATGAAGAGAAATTTTCCTCGAAGAAATTGTTTAACAATACAGTAGTTGGAAAAATACGTGTTGTATAATAAATTTCGTGAGGGTAGTCGACCAAAGCCACGTAGCAGACGAAACCACACCAGTGTTGCCAAATCTGAGGAATTTTTCTTAGACATGGAAAATGTGAGGTTTTAATAGGAAAATTATATAAAAAAGATTGTTCAAGAGTAAATGGGGAAATTTTACACAGATTGTTCCAGTGTAAAATGGGGAAATTATATAAAGTGTAGCAGACACCAAGCACCTTGCACTTCCCTGTCCTCACCTGTTCACATATACTGTACCACTGTGACACCTGCACGCGCAGCCAACCCACGGTCCACCGTGAGCCAACCAAACGAAATAAAAGGAGCGGACGCACCAAGCTCCAGTCAAGGGGGTATGTTGGTGTAATGGATAACACTCACTCGAGAGGTCCCGGGTTCGATTCCCGAGTCAGTGGAATTGTTGGACAATTTTCCCAGTTTGGCAGTACTGTACTGTACTCGCCTACTCGGCTGTAAAAACAAGGATAGCAAAATTGTAGGCTGGGGAAAGATATGTTGTTGTAACAAGACTGAATGCCTTAATTACCAACACCATGAGTCGATATGCATAAAGCCCTACAATAGATTGTTCAAGAGGGAATGGGAAAATCTCTACCAGACAAAATATCAAGAAAATGGTAAATGTGCACAGTAAACAGGGAATTTGTTAGGTAAAATAAGGGAAATTAATGGTAAATGCACGAATATTTTCTAGAGTAAAAACAGGAAATTCTTGAGGTAACAAAAGGAAATATTTATGTTGAAGCTGGGGAAATTTGGTCAAGGAAATGAAGGTATCCTGGCAACACTGTACCAGACACAACAACAAGACAGAAGGAAAATTTGGGAAGTTATTATAGGTTATTATATTATATTTATCACAACCAGATTTTATATTTCGTTACAGTGGATCTTGTTGTTGTTTACTTGTTTGTTGTGTCATGCTTCCACAGTAACAACAAGAACACAAATAATAAATATGTAAGTACTAACGTTAATGTTTATTTGTTTGTTTATGTTTACGAGGAAGTGACTGACAGGTTGTTTGTATGTTGTTATGGTACTTATTATTGTTATTGTTGTTGTTGAATGCGAAGTTAACGTTAGTATATTGCTATTTTGTAGTAGTGTTGCCACAACCAACATAAGTTAGGTCCTTGTTATGCCTCAGTCAGGTCTTGGTATATTGCCATGGTTAGGTCCTGGTAGTTTGCCCAGGCTAAGTCCTGGTAGTCTGCTGCGGTCTAAGTTAGGTCAGGCTAATTCCAAATGCCCCAATTGAATATGACCTATTTTGGAAATGGGGCATTGCCAAGGAAAATGCCTTAGAGGAAAATAGTCTTAGAATGGAAAAAATTAGTGGGTAAAGAGGGTAGAAACATTGTAATAGAAAACAGCAATATACTGGAACATTACCATTATTTTTTATGTGTATATGCTTCTTGTTTTAAAAAATAATAATGTGATGATTTTATATATTATTATTTATTTTGTATGTGTTTGTGGCTTCGAGTTTTTATCATTTTGTTTTGTGTGTGGGGCTTCGTGTTTTTAAAATAATAATGTGATAATTTTATTTATTATTTTTTTATGTGTGTAGTGGCTTCATGTTTTTGTAAATACTGTGGTAATTGCTTAGCCTAGTTATCCTGGTTCCCCTTCAGAGACGAAGTTATTAATATTGTCCATAATAAAGTTTTGATATCAAGGGCCATATGCAAGTACGTTCATGGTATATACGACAGCGTGGATTCGGTTCCGTACAATGGCTCTGTTGTTTGTCTGTGGAGCCATCGTACCGGTACCACACCATCATATACAGTTTACACCGTGAATGTTCTTGCATACCGCCCCAAGTCCCAGATTTTAGCAGTAGTGACTCTGTGATCAATCTAACCTCACATGTACTGTACTGTATATACTGTTTAGTAGTGCTGGTGTTAAATTGTTAGCTAGTAAACAATACTGTGCAGCACAGTATTATAGTGTCAAGTGTGTTAAAAGGAAATGGTAAGTCTCCTAACAACCTGTTAACCCTTATAATGTTCATTGGAACTATACAACTACAAATAATAATAAATCCAAATCATAAATTGATAGTAATTTGCATATTTATATAGTAAACAGATTCATCTTCATAAGTTCAGAGTCAGCTTACATGAAATTGAGAATTGCACCTGACATTTGGAAGTGAATATATAGTACATTAAAATTACTTTTGTGTCATGTACTGTTTAATAAGAGTATGAGTACTGTACAGTATTCTGAAAACCTGTCTTCATTTGTGTCTCAGGTGAGTGAGTGAGTAAGGATGGGTGCATTGTGGCTGCCTCATGTCCTGTACTCAGATATTTGGCTTCGTGCTGAGTGAGGCATTGTGCCGCTCTGCCCACCGGAAGCGTCACGACCCCGCCATGTTCTCACGCATTTCAGATGCTCTTCAGGCAGCAGCTGATGTGGTGAGTGAGTCAGTACTTTATATCTGATGATGTTTGTCATGTCTTCTTTGTGTAACATGCAGGTATCTACAGAATATTTATGATGTAAGTTTTTTTGCCAGAGTTACAGAATAACCAAATAATTTTTACCAGTAGTTTGCTTAATAATATCATGCAAAGAGGATATTATGAGCCATATGATATTCTTCCATGAAGCCAATGTTTTGCAGAGTTGAGTTACAGTAGAGATATTATGTTTAAGCTGCACTTATAATTATATAATTATGTGTACAGGTGGCACCACCATGCCTTCGTGTGGAAGACTTGCACTACCACTGGTCACAATTGTCTGCTGTGTGTCAGCGGATTGTGGCTATGGAGGGCCAAGTGCCAGCTGTGGAGGAGACCCATGTTCCTCGACACCTGGATCAGATGCTCAAGGTCACCTAATTTTTTATTTTATCTTATTACTGCTTATGAAGGAGGTACAAGTATATTAATATGTTAATAGTTTACAGTATTCGATCCTTTACATGCTATGATCAAAACCACAGAATTTATGGACAGTGAAATAAGTTTCCATGGAGAAAGGTTACTAGAAGTTACTACAAGGGTCATTTCTGGTGTTCATGATATGCTTAGTGTACAATCATGGCTGAAAATCCATGAGCAGGGAGTGGTACAAAGCCACAGCCAATACGGGGCAGAGAGTTTAAACAAGTTACGTTTCCACACCCCTCTTCTGCCGTGGCCACCCCCTTGGGGGGAGTTCCCAGAGGGAGCGAGGCGTCAGAGCTATAGATAGATAGATAGATCCACACCCCTCTGACTGTGGTAGCTCACTGCTGAACAAATTGTTAGTACAGTCTTGGCTGTACATTAATGATGTAGGAGTAAAATGAGGAGGACTAGAAAAGATTACAAAACACTTACCAAGTTGGCAATATATATATATATAGGAGAAAATTAATTATTAAGCCAAAAAAGAAAAGGACCATGGAATTATTTTGCATGATAACTTATAACCTGAAAAAATAATTTTAAAACAGAATATTATACTGTATTATACTACTGTATAATAATCAACATATTTGCAGTGCTGTTTTTGTCTTATAGCATTATTTTTTATTTAAAAATCTTACTATTGCAGGTTGTGATGGCAGAGGAGCGGGAAGAGAGAGGTGCTGGTGGCAGTGTGAGCCCGTGTGTGGAGTACCTGGTGAGGGAGAAGGTGTTAGCTACACTGGTCTCCCTGGCTGCCACTGACCGCCCCCTTGGTGTCAGGCAGCACACTTATGTCTTTCTTGTGGGCATCCTTAATCACCTTCACCACTCACACCTCCACCATGCTCCTATACACAAACCACTACAGGTACAATTGAGTTTCTCTTCTCTCTTCTTACTAAAGTTGATTTTTGAAAGTGAGCTGCTAAGGTAGTACAAAACATGTATGAAGGTATAACACCATCAATGTACAGTATGTCAAAGGTGAATTTATGGAGCAGTAAAAGATTGTTTATATAAGATAGAGTATATGTCAGCTCATGTTCATGTATTGTGTGATTTTAGGTGATGGTGAAAACAAGCAGTGAGATGAGAGCTTCTCCTTATGAAGCTGAAGAAATGGAGTTTTTGGCCATCCTGTGTGAAAAAATACGTCAAGACAATAGTATTATACTCCTCTACATTCAGGTACTCTTATTTAGATGTTCTAAGTGATATGTCTAACTTGTAAATGAAGCTGGACATCAAAATATTTCTTCTGGTTAGCCCTAATTATGTGATGTTTCCTGAGGTCTGGGTTTTTATGACCATACAATTATATCATTTTCTTTGTGTCTGTCATTGCATGGTTACAAGCATAGGAAGGTAAGTATTGAGGAAAAACGTATTTATGATAAAAATTGGTATTAGAAAGCTTACTTTGATACACAGTATATTACTACTTTCATATTATGCAGTATAGTAAGCCTTTGTTAGGTTGGCACAATAGGGGTACTACCCTTGCCCACTTACTTTGGTTTCTGACTTATGATAGTATACACCCAACAGAAAGTTTGGCACTCATTTTCTCAAAAATATAACTTTGTTGGTTGTTATAATATCGTCACTGTATTGTAGGATGTGATTTACAGTTGTTACTGTATGATATCAGCCCTTGCTGTTATTCATGATTGGTTCATCTTTTATCCTGCAGCCTGTGGCCCTAACAAGTGGAGTGTCAAGTGGATACACTCCAGAAGACAGCTTGCCCTCCACTCCTACCCACAGTGCCATACCCAGACTCTCCGAGAACACTGCCACCACCACACCTACTGTTCCACTTGCTGATAAAGTGAAGAAGCTGAAAGATAAACAAGAGTCCAATTTTCCCCTAGTGGATGCTCTGCTCAACCTTTGTCACAGTGCGGTAAATTATGTTGAATGTTTTTCCACCCACACTATCATATGCTTGTGAAAAGTCCCTCTGGGATTGGTAGGCAGTCACCCAATACCCAATGTAGAGGAGGTGGCCGAGTGGTTAGTGTTCTGGACTCATACCCTAGAGGTCGGGAGATCGATCCTCTCAGGTGAGGGCCTGAGAATATTTACTCTTCCGATTTGAGTATCAGGCACTAACTATAAGGCCACCGAACGTCGTAAAACACCCTCGCTGGTACCATAACAGATGCAGTATTTGGGAATCACCCTCACTTCCCTCTCTCTGTGGCTGGGTACCAGTTCGGAAGTCGTGACGTGTGTGTGTGTGAGCATCAGTTGACCTGGGCCACGATAACGGGCTTGATTAAGCCTATGTTCAGTGTCGGATCATATAAAAAAAACATAAAAAAAAAACATGTTTTTACACTTGGTCATCTATTCAGGGGAGTTTCTCAGAAAGAACACAATGTTAATCCATATGAATGAATTAGTGCAATATACAGTAGTAGCCATTGTAAATTGGACAAGCCTTCCTATAATATGCCTTGCTGAATGTAAGCTGAATATACACCTCTTATAGTTATGCATAATTTCATGGAATAGCCGTGTATGACGTATTAGTAACCTGAATTATTGTGCAATTGTACAAAGTATGATTCAGTAGCTGCCAGACATGCCTCATCCAAACTAATGATTACTGAAATAATGTTGGTACTTGTTACAGGACAGACAGATTTCAAGCACAGCTCATGACTGCTTGGTGAGCTTGGCCAGTGTACGTGAGGGTCAGAGCAGCTCCACTATGGCGAGACACACCCTGTTGTCTCACTACCTGGCCTCACGCCTCCTTACTGCTGTTGATGCCATTCCTACTGATACTGAACCTGCACTGATTGAGGATGTCCCTCTCTCACCTTCAGTCAGGTGAGTTCAGAAGGGGCCATTGTGTAGATAAATGTTTTAATATCAAATACAATTATCAAAGCAGGCCAGTATAGTACTATGTAAATATTATGGTACATCTGTTCATTATGGTGAAAAGGTTAGGTATTTCATTATGTGACCATTGTTATGGACATAATTATTTATAGTTAGAATGAATTAAAGATTATTGTTGTAAGATATGATTCTTTTATGGTACAGGAAGGAGACAAATGAGAGCAGTGACAGTGAGGAGGAGGAAGAGGATGTTGGAGAATTTCCTGGCAGGAAAGAAATAGTTAATTTCTTACACTGGCTGGTCTACTGTGATAAGGTAAATTCTTCAGTGTTGCTTTTGTTTGGTGATATATGTTAAGGGTTGGAAGTTTATAATGATCCCTTCCCTGAACTTCTTGGTATGACATTCGGACCATGAGAGGTACTGTATTGAGTAGTTTGTTTTACTTTAAAGGTTATTAAAGGTGCCAATGAGTGGCAGTCACTGGGACAGAGTGTAGCACACACTGTGTGTATGAAACAATTATAGCACGCATCACAAGGATGATCATTGTGATGAGTGGCCCAGAGAACTCTCCACCCACCTGAGACCCGAGTCAGCTTCGGCTATGGCTGACTAAGCAGGAAGACCTCAGTCAGCCGACTCAAACCCCCCACCCCCTGCTCACAGGGGTGGTAACCTCTGGCATCAGTGGCATTTTTAACGTGTCCCGAGCAGGGATCGAACGCTGGGCTGTAGAATTGCAGCCACAACCTCTACCACTGTGCTAGCCAGAGGCTAAAATACTATATGTTAAATACTGTATATTAATTTAAACCCCATCTGTTTTTGTAACTATGCTATGTTAGCTTTTCTACATGTTTTGACAAGAGCTGCATCTGACTGAACTAAAAGATGCATTATAAGTAACCTGCACTACCACCTTTTGCACTATGTTGATAATACCTTTAATCTTTTTCCTCATTGCCATTGATTTACTTCAACTCTCTCTTTATATTGCAGGTGGTGGGTGTGAGTGAGGGAGTGCTGGGGTCTAGCATCGTTGAGGCTGTTAGAGGGGTGTTTCTTGAAGGGGCTGTGCATGCAGGACTTTTCTCCGCAGATCCTGATACACTCTCACTGTATATTGCTCTCACTACCAAAATAGTTGCATCTGTGACTTCACCTCTCCTCTCTACTGGTTAGTATGTGCATTGTGAACATTTTCATTCCTGAAGAATTTTAGAGATACTGTACTGGCAGGGTAAAGTTGCCTTTATTTTAGGTACGTACAAAGACTAATTGTCAAGAAATTTGATAAGAAGAATGGATTACCCTAAGAATACTGTATAGATCTTTAAAAGAACTTGGTGATATGTAACTACCAGTAAAATCAGAGCTTTTAGATGTGTCTCTTTGCCAGGTATTATTGGGTGGCTGATAGAGGAGGGTGAGGAAGTGGAAGGCATGAGGCAGCGTCTCCTGGATCTTTGTCAAAGGCCACCACACCACATTCAGATACAGGCTCTCAGGCTACTGCAGGTGAGATTGGTGGCCCTTTGACTCCCTTAGGGTGCATTCACACCAAGCGAGTCGCGTCAAGTCGTGTCACGTCAAGTCAGTGTACGTCACGATGCGTCATAATCCGCCACCCGCAGTTAACATTAAATCATATGGATGTAAGCCAAAGCCGTTCACACCGGATGCGTCGCGTCGAGTCGCGTCTCGTCGCGTCGTGTCGCGTCGAGTCACCGATGGCGCCAGACCCATTTTTGTGTCAGTCACACCGAGTCCACGGTGGTGAATTTCTTGTTTATCAGTTGCATTTTCACTTACCAGCAGGAATAAATGAACTATTACCATGTTACTTTTATTCATTATTTCCCTACACACATAATTATTGTTGGAATTTTCGATAAGATATTTCTTACCTTAAAAAAATTGTCATTATTTCTTCAACTCCAACAGCACGTCTGTAATTAGTGTCCTTTTCTTTATGGAACATCCTGCCAAGTCCACCACCTTCTTGAAGTTTTCACTAGTCATCTTAAAGGAGTCGTAAAATTTTTCTGGATGGTTCAGCAAGTCTGGGAATAAATGACTGAAGTTTCCAAAATCTGGCCTTTTGGTGTTCAGTTCATGGATCTAGATTCGGGTTATCTTACGTCTACAACGACGACAAAACCTAACAGAACAGCTACCTGCCTCACCAACTTGAAATCTGGCAAGCCACTGAGTAAACAGAGTAATGACTTGACTCGGGCTGACGCTGTAGGTGTGAACGAAGATTTTGTGTTTTGACTCGCACCAATTGACGTACACTGACTTGATGTGACGCGACTCGACGCGACTCGCTTGGTGTGTATGCACCCTTAGTGTTTGATCTAGGGTACAGTATATCAAAGCTACAGAAACTACAAGATGTTCACTTGTTACAATCCAGAATATGCATTGTTAGTAGACCAGAGGTAGGAGAGGTGGCCGAGTGTTAGAAATAATATTACATGTACTGTACAATCTTTAATAGTCCTCTGCTGGGTCTAATAGATTAGTACAATATGTGTGTTTGCTGTAAAGTGATTAGAGATGCAAGGAGATTAATAAGTTGTCCTAAATTTTAATCAGACTTGATGAACCTCTTGATTATTTTTGTGAATCATGCACTGGTGAGACTATATAGAATTGGTTGTAAAAGTGGCACAACAAAGAGAAGGGTCAAACAAGAATTGCCCAAGCAGAGTATATAATAAGTATTTATAAGATTTTTTTTTAAGAAGTGTGTGTGCATTTGTTGCACCTGTCTTGAATTACCCTGTATGAGTCTTTCATTAACAAGGTTTTGGTGGAGCGTCCTGGGAGTGTAGGTGTACAAGGGTTGGTGCTGAGCTATGTAAGCACACGGGGCTATCACGACTCCTCTGCTGCTGAAAACCAACAGAGCTCCTGGTCTGATGAGGAAGATGAACGCCTGAAGCATAGGGAAGGTATGAACATCAATACAGTAATACCCCACCTTACTTCATTAATTGATTCCAAAGGCTGCGACATATCCTAAATTATAGTGTAACGCTGCTGGTACTGTATATAATATTAACTGTGGTGTAGTTACTGTTGATATACTATACTGTAATTTGATGTTTCAAATACTATACTGGCTTCTGTACTATTACAGAATATTTGGTTCATGGAATCACGATAGGAGTGGAAGGAAGTAAAGATTTCATAATTAGAATATTATTGTTTCAACAGGAGAGAGGTCACCAGACTCAGTGCCCATCAGCAGGACTCTGGCTCCAGCCAATATTAATAAAATTGTCAAGAAGTGAGTATGAATGCTGTCTGTATATGGTTGGTAGATGAAGACTAAGTAAGTATTACACTTCGTGGTAGGTTGAGAGTTAAATACTGTATACGGGTAATGGTAAATTCACCCCAGTTGGCCAAAGAAAACATCTATGTCAATTCATTGGTAATAATTGCTTCCCTCCTGCTCTAAAATTATGAATACAATGTACAGTCATTAGTAGGAATAAAAAAAAATTAATTGATAACTTTTATGCTTTGCAACATAGCAATCTGAAATAGTATTGCAAGAACAAGTGTTTGATCATAATATTATGACAAATTGACATAACAGTGTCAGTTGGTCATAGTATGATTGTACCAAATGTGGTATTGGATAGGGTTAGAAAAGAATAGGATTACTGTACTCCTCCCATCATATACTGTATGTAACTTGCTTTATTTTGTTTGTGCTGTACCGCAGGTTCTTAACAGTGGTCCCAGAGGAACTAAGGTCTACCAGCAAGGATGACTTTGAGAGTTACATGGCAGATGCTCAGCGGCAATACCAGGACACCTGCAGGGTTGGTCACTCAGGACATTTTTTGAAGGAAATTTCATACTACTTGTTGATTGTACAGGGTGATTAAAATAATACAGGAAAGCAGTAGCACTTTTGTTTTTTCAGATTCTGCTGTCCAAATTTTCTGTTACATAACTTTCATATTCTTGCTATACTGTAGCCTACCATTTTATCATACAAAATTAAGTCATTTTTGAACTTATTTGATTACCTTGTTTATCACAAAGATTCAGTATCCAGATTAATCCATACCATGTATCCTGGAAACCTATATAATAACTGTGAATACTGTACTGGGATGATACAGTACAGCACTGCATATAGTTACAAAGTGTGTTATTACATGCTGTGTTTACTAAATGGCTTAAGAGGATATCAGCAGATTCGAGGAGCTATTATTTAAATAATGTATTCTCATACTGTTATTTGATCCTTTTTCTTGGTCAGTCTTGTGCATCATTTGGTTGGCCACGTGAGGCAGTGACCCCAGAGTGCCCCTCAGACTCCTCCTCCACTGCATCTCGCGAGTCCCGGCCTGAGGCAGAGGGAAACACTTTCTATGAGGGGCCTTTCCTCAGCATGCTCATGGACTTCCTCGAGCACTTACCCGACCAGGTGATATTTTCTGTGACTGCTATATGTGTTACACTTGTGTTTTTACACACACTAACTCACCTTCCCCCCTTTCATCTCCTTGCTTTTATATCACACAGTGATAGTGGAGGGGGGGAGTCAGTGCGTATTGTATCATGAAAATGTATGGTAAGATTCTCAAAGTGATGGAAGAATATAAGTATGGTACCTAGAAGGAATATTAGATAAAAGAGAAATGTGTGAAAGGAAATGGGATGGGACATAACTTGAATGGGTCAATAGATGGTGAATTAATCAAAATTTGCTTCAGGTATGATTTTCTTATTTTGCTGTACTGTATATATTTAGTAAAATTTTGCCCCTGTGAAATTAGTATGTCAAGAGAGCTCCTCTCTCTTCATGCAGGACTATGACATCAATCTGCAAGTGACATCATTGGTGGCTACACTTTCTCTGCTGCCACACCCACACCTCCATGAGTATTTACTGAACCCAACCATACCTCTGGCTGGGGGTACTCGCACACCCTTCACTGTGCTATCTGGGGTTGTGACTCGTATAAACCCCGCCATTGTCACTAGGGAGGACTACCAAGACCACCTCAAAGTAACACGATACCAGCTTCTTGGCACTATGGAAGAGTTTGACCTGGAGTGAGTAGAGGGTTTCTGTGTGATTTAAAGTGGTAAAGCATAAGCAGTATAGTAGGTATTATTAGTGTTGTATTTTCAATAAATATCTCCAAGACAAGTACATCTTTGATATTTAAAGGATTGTAAAGTCCTTCCAAATTGGATTTCTCTAACTTACTGCAAATCATTCTAAGTTTGTGCCTTTAGTCTACTGTACTTAATTTTCATAAAGCTAAGACCTGTATATATACATATGTATTACATGTAGCACACACACTTTGCCAAAATCCTAGGGTACCAAGAGCATTTACTGTACATTAATTTAAATTTTAATGTGCTACTCTAAATAAGCAAGCAAGCAAGAAGTACAGTAATTGTAATCCCTAAATGTCTTATCAAGCGAAATTAAATGTTCATTTACCCTTTCTATTTTCAGGCGGGATGAAAATGACCGCAAATTTGAAGCACTGATTGTCATCGAGGAGTTTTCCAAGGAGCTGGCATCAATTGCATATGCTAAGTATATGATAGAAAATGGTGGGTAGTAAGGTGTTGTGCTTTGGTATGTATTAGCTGGTGGTAATTGCCTGTGATAAAACAATTATTGATTATTGTGATTTTATGAGCAGATTTATATTTTTGTTTTGGAAATAATTTGTTGTCGTTTTTTCTTACAGTGTTATCTTTAATTTCCCTGCAGATGTTTTGTTTTTCTTTAGCATTATGGACAGTCTGAGAATGTATGCCAGAAAAGTAACGGGCTAGGCGATGACGATGACATGTATGATAGCTCCATAAAGGCCATGTGGAGCCATCCTATCCATCATGGTATTACCTAGCCAATGAACTTTTCTTCCATACAGCCCTCAGATGTAAGCACAATGTTTTCTGAAGATTATGATTCTGAATGAGGTGTACTGTATAGCTCTGTGAAGGTACTGCAGACATTTCATCCAAGACCTTTCTCTTGCAGGATATGAAAAAGGAGCCCTAAACCTATGTCCATTAGTGATATAGAAACCTTTTTTTCCTTAGCATTTCATCAGGCACAGCAGGACTTGATATGTAGATGCTGCTTGATGGTAATGAGTAAATTGATTATATCAAATAGAGCACACAAAATTATTTTACATTAAAAAGCATAAATTTATTTCAGTGAAGAAAAATTCATATTGAATCCTATATGAATGTTGCATCCCTTGCTATTAACCCGTGTACTGTAAAGTTTAACTTTTGGGTGATAAGTATTTTTCTGTCACTTTTAATTGTTTGGAGATAATTCAAGAATTTTGCTAATGTATTGGTAACTGTTGTTAAAAGGTAAAATGAAGATAAAATTTTTAAGATATGGTGTACATCCCTCCAATAAGTAAATCGTTTGGTGTTATTAAGAAAAATACATAGTATACAACTCGTCAACCATTGTTTAAGGGTCAAACCTGTACCACACATCTACATCAAATGTGTAACCTTTGAATTTGGGGAGAAAGTACTGAAAATTTATTATGAGTCCGAAGCTATTACTCAGCAATATGCAGCACCACACAGTACTGTATTGTACTTATATTATCTATTAACCTGCAAATACTGAAGAAAGTTATTATCATACAGGATCATATTTATAGTATGTATATGATGATAATTGGCTGCTTTTAACCAGAACAAAAAGCACTGATATTTTTGAAGTGCATGCATGATCTCTTCTCATCTATTGCACATTGAAAGTATCAAGTCCAAGGGAAAGAATGGGGAGTTATACATATGTATATCTCATAAATTCTGAGCCTAAAACTGGAGGAACATTACCTCATCCAAGTAATCAAAATGACAGCCAATTTCTAATTATCATTCATCTATCTACAATAGTACCTATACAGTATATCTATATACTTTACATAGGATGTATATATAGAAACATATGGTATACTTTGGAGCCTAACTTTAAACCTCAAGATTTTTAGTTTATAGCAAATTATCTAATTATTTTATACTGGTATGCCATATATATATATTATATATATTCAGTTTTGCAGCTTTAATCCCCTATCCCCAGAATTTCTTTATTGAAGGTGCTACAGCAAATTATGTTAGACTAATAGGGTAAATTTTGTATGAATTACTGTCTGTACTGAACTGAGATGTACTGGCGTGTTGAGGTGGTGGTGGTGGTGTTGGTGTTGCGTGCTCTTTATTTTTACAGTAGATAAGATTCTCAGGGTATTACCACACCAGTAACCCATATATGGATAACACACAAATTTTCATATCCAGTACCTCTCCTGGTTTGTACAAACCTTAATTTGGGTTTTAGATGAACAAAAAGTAGTATGATCTAACTTGAAGGACAGTAGGCAATATTACTGTATAGCTAAATATCGAAAATGGAAATTTATCCACCTCAGCCAGGGAAGGTACTAAGCTGTCTGGTGCACCTCTCACATTACATATCATGTCTTATTTCTGCCTGATCATTTATTTTTCTTATAGATTTTGTTATAGTTAATACTGATCTTTTCCTTGCTACATTTACCCATATTTACACCATTTTATGCTGCATATTTTTTCAGAAAAAAAAAATTGGATATGTATTGTACTCTTGAACAAGGTATTATCTATTTGCAATGGCACTCCAAATTGCAGGAGGAAATGCATATCCACTGGTTGTACATGTATACATGTACCATAAAATATTTTAAAGAAACATTTGTCAAGTACTGTATCATTTTTACTAATACTTGCAACAGAAAGCATCAAATCACTCATATACAATACAATGAACTTTTATAATTAACTTGTTATTCCTTACCCATCTTACGAAGACAGATTTGAGAGTATTGGGTTAAGTTATAAGTTGGGGTGTATGTTAATGAAGAGTCCAGACACCTCCTCCTAAAATGAGCTCTTGGCTCACCATGTGGCTTACATTTAATGGCAGTTTGAATTGGTGTAAATATGGTAAGTATTTTCCTACTTCTCATAATTTTGCATAGAATAATTGATCTCTAAATAAGCATACAGGCAGAAGGGGTGGGTTGCAGTCAGTCTGTTTATGACATTTGTTTCACTGTATTCATGTAATGGATAATAGACTAAGAATATTCAGTAGATACCCTATTTACTGTACAGTATAGTACATTGCTAACCATAATCTCTTGAATGTAGGTAACGAAACCCACATACATTTTGATGTACAAAATTGTGCACAAAACTAGAAGTGAGTTATTAAATTAGCTGGTTCTCCACAGAAATTGTATCAACGAATACCAATGAGATCATCTAATCTGCTTAGCTATAAAATAGCTACTGTAGCCCAGAGAGTTATATGACTAACGCTCTTAAGAAATATATTTATATTTCTTTTTATATTGCAATTTATTTGTGTTTAAATGGACAGAGGAATGAAAGTAGAGTACAGTATGCTCCATTAGTGTATGCCTCTTACAGTCTAGAAAGTTTCATCTTCTTCACTTACGATATTAATGTTCACGAGAGAAAACTTGCCTCAATAACAGTAACCTATGGACTTTTTGTCCATATTTCTGATATGCAATAGGTAGAGGAGATCAAAATGTTGGTGAATTGGAGACAAAATTGTGTTAGAAAATAATTAACTGTATATTATGAGGTATGCTCTCTCCATACAGTATACTGTACTAGTTCCTCCAAGAGGACATCTTGTAAGATTAACTTAGAGCTGTCACTTTATAGAGGTGATGATGTTATGTATCAGATACTAATGTACTGTATGTGACTGACTTCTCAGTGTGATGATTCCTGCCATCCAGTATTTTCCATTAAACTGTATATTAATCAGGGGTTTTGCATCCAAAAATATCTTCTTGTATTGACCAGAATAGTTTAATCAGTTTTTCAACATCCATGATCCATGAGAGAGTTAAGAGTCTCACTTTGCAGTCCTTGTAATTTTATGACAGTACAGTACTTTACAAATTACTAATATGAGAGCTAATATTGCACAGTCAACTAAAGACAGTAAACTGTATACTGTATATAATATATATCCACTCAGGGTTATATGCCAGCTGTGTACAAGTACGAATTGTACCTAAGACTATAATATAGGCTGTTGTGTTTCATAGCACAGAAATTCAATACAGGTAGGGAGATAACCTCTAATTAAATTACAGAAATTAAATTTTATATTCAGTGCTATTAATTATGGATGTACAGTAACCTTGACACTGGAACATAAGTCAGGAGTGTACAGGTTCCATCTTGTAACATCATATGAAATGAAATCCAAAGGGTTATTCAACATTATTTGTCAATAATTGTAGTGCCATATTTGACTGGTAATAATTCAGTCTTAGAAGGAGAATATTACAGTACTGATGTGATGTGATGTTTTGATTATGTCCTCATATTCTGCAATTTAAACTGTTTGACACTTTAGATTATATGTTAACTGTATAGCTGTGGCAACTGATAAAAGACAGGATATTTAATATGTTTTAATTATATCCAAACATTCATTATTGTAATATTGTCATTGAATACTTGTGGTCACTTATGTACTGGGTTTCATGAGAAACATTATGTCAAGAAAGAGACTGTGCTCTTTCCATTCCTTAAATACCTATGCTGATAATTGTGACATCAGGAAACATTTTGAGCGGTGAGCTGACAAAGCTGCCACATGGGCAAGATATAGGTGCAATGGGGGAGAGGGAAACATTTTCAAAGTAAGGTTGCATAGTACATGTCAGCATGCATAGATTGCTTCTGAAAGTTCATTGGGGTATTAGAATAAATGCTTATAGGGCATACAAAAGTAGAGGTTTCCAAACGAGGCGGGTACGGATGTGTTCCATAGTAGGCTACACCCATGAGGTCAGCCGACTTGTACCCTCTACCCTGTTTTGATTCAGATGAGTGTAGCTGTCTGATGGAACATTAAACTTGTTTTGCTAACTGCTGTTGAGGTTGCAGTTGTGAGTAATATCGTAATAGTTATTTCTCATTCTTTTCTTTCATTTTCGGGGGGGATGCGCCGATACAGGTCGTTCTGTGGCGAGTCTCCGAGGGTTAATGGCTTCCCACTCCCAGTCTCCCACGCACTGGCACCTTCCCAGGGGCTGTCTTTTTCCGCTCCACTCATCCTTCTTGTGTCAGCACTGGAAGATGCTGTAAATGTAGGTGCGAAAGAAGGGGTGGGTTGCTTGCTTAGAGCCTTTTAAATTCTAATAATAGCCTTGGATTGGCCGTCTTATTACTACCGGCTGGGAGTAAAGGGGGGTGGACCATTTTCTGTGATAGTCAAACTCGGGGAAACTATTATAAATATTCTATCCGTAGGAGTCTATGTGCGTTTTCTCCCAAGGTGAAAGCCCGTCAAACCACTCGTGCATGGACCGAGTAGAGCCAGTCCATCCTTGGCTGGGTCAAGCCAATCCTTAGTTACAGATGTGGCTAAGGGATGACAGACAGCTCTTGATACGGATCCCTGGGTCCCCCTCCACTGGGTTTGTGGACTTGTGGGCAGCGATTTGAGCTGGTTTTCTATGGCGTTTGGTGGCGGACTCTTCTATTCTGGCTGGATTGATGTGGCTGTCAGTATTGGATATTGTTGTTATTGGCCGTCGCCTCATCATGGATCTGTAATTTACTTAGTTCAGCTAAGGAGGCTACATATGATCGATTACTGCATTTAGAAATATAGCTGTTTGTTTGGAAGGAGTGTAAAGTTATATGTGAAGGAAACCAACACTCGTCATCTTTGTCGTTATATTATTTGGTCCTTGACTTTCCTTAATTAATGTCCTTTTAAGAAATGCAATATGGACTTCTTTGTAAGAATCACGCATCAATTTATTTGCAGATATCAATATTAGTGTCATATATATATATATATATATATATATATATATATATATATATATATATATATATATATATATATATATATATATATATACGGTATATGTTTGTGTGTGTGTGTGTGTGTGTGTGATCCTATAAATAACTAACGCTAATTACTTTATTCTTTACAGGTTTATGGGAATGTCTGTGAGTGAAGAGGTTAATGCCCTCTGACTGCTCCCAGACTCCCATGAGGGCTTGAGCTGACATAATACAATGAAGATGGAGCTGGTGGGTACGAACTGACGCACGTGGGTTGCCTGATGTCCTGGAGGAAAATATAGGTCGGTGGGCACGAAGTAACTCTCATGTGTTCCTTATGCCCTACAATACCACATTCACTATATATAAACATCCCTGCCCTGCATGAATGTCCGGTGACGTAATTCCGTTCTTGTTTATGTTACTTCATCTCTTTCTTGGTTTGTTCTGTCCTTGTTTGACATAGCACGTACAACTGCAGAAAAAAAATGCTTTACAATAATTTTAGAACTTTATATAGTAATTTGATATTAGAAATATATATAATTTTTTAATTTTTTGAGACACTTGAGATCGCTGTGGAATATTATAAGTTAAGATCGATTTATGTCACCTTCATAGCGATATTAGTAAGTACACTCGTGATACATAATTTCTGACCAGAGTGTGAGGAGCAGAAAGCTTCGAATCGCCTGGTATGGCTCATATCCCCACTCAGTGCACATACAGAGGCTGAGTTCGAATGCAGGATATGTGTGGTGCCTGCCGTTCGTCTCTGGTCAGGGATTACGTATCACGAGTGTACTATTTAGTATTATAGCAACCTTACTTTGAAAATGTTCCCCTCTCCCTCATTACACCTATATCTTGCTCATGTGGCAGCTTTGTCAGCTCACAGCTCGCAGAAGCCTTCAATTCCCATACACGATCACAGGATCCGTAATTAACAGAGTTTTTTCTTCTTCTTCACCTTCGGGACTGTAGGCTGTGACCCGTGACTCTTGCGAGGCCCCGAGATTATTGTGTGTCGCACTAGATGAGACAGCAGAGCTTCATGGTGTTGGTAGCTTCTCGTTTGTCCCACTAGATGACGACACTTTATTTATATACGTGACTATCACGGTGTTGACCATGGTGTGGTACCGATACGATGACTCCATGGACACACACACTACAAAACCATCATATCGCTACCACACCATCGTAAATACTACGGAAGTTCTTGCATATATACGACCCTAAACATCACGGTCAAATGGTTCAGGTATTGTACAGTTAAGAAAGTAGAAAGTGCAATAAAATTATAGCTGTGTATGGCAACATTTTCACTACCATCATTACCACCACCACTCAAAGTTCAGCCAATCACGTTCCACCTTACATTGGCTTTGGTTTCCCAGTGATTCATTCATAAACAAACAACTGCCAGATGTTACCATAATACTACAGCCAGATATTTCTTGCACTTTTTACTTGTTCATCAGTACTCTATAATTATATCTTGTAGACTAGTGAGTGAGGGTGAGTGAGGGGAGGGTGAGTGAGGGTGAGTGAGGGGAGGGTGCGTGGGGCAAACTGTACAATCGTGGTAAAAAATGATCAAGCGGGGGAAGTGAGATAACACCAACAGGCAGATTATAGTGGCTCTCCATCGCAACTCTAATTTATAATAACTCAACTACCTTACGTTGAAGGATATAATAAGGAAACACTGTCTGAAAGTCCATAAAGATTGAATATTATTATCATTATTATTATTATTATTATTTTTATTACAGAGAAATAAGAAAATACACCAAGTCCCTAAAGATATGCATACATTTATTATTATTATTATTATTATTATTATTATTATTATTAACAAGGAATAAAAAAATACCCAAAGTCCCTAATGAAATGCATAAATTTATTCCAGGAAACAATACCTGATGAACAAATATATTTTAACCAGCTGCTGTTGCCTGGAATTGTTTGGAGGAATCAGTTGCTCCAGATTTACCAACAGTGTACTATATTTTCTCTCTCTCTCTCATGCTTCTTTTTGTCACATTATTTGCTTTTCTTTGTTGTACAGAATTTTTTTTTTCCGTTTCTCCTGTCCAGTTACTTTCAACCACTCATGTTTGCCCTGTATAGTGCCAAATAATCCCTCTATGTTTGGTGCTAGTTCTCATTGTAATAATAATGATAATAATAATAATAATAATAATAATAATAATAATAATAATAATAATAATAATAATAATAATAATAATAATAATAATAATGACAATATTATTATTATTATTATTATTATTATTATTATTATTATTATTATTATTATTATTTCGTGGCCTATGTCACGAAACAAACCATTTCACTAAACGCAGTATTGTCTTCATAGTTGAGTTTTAAAGTAAGAATATGTCCCCCCCCCCTTAGCTCCACCCACCCACATTGTACTAAATATTGATGTGAATGAATTATGTATTATTTATACCATGTGTTATAAAATTGGGGTTATCTCCATCTAAGGACATGATGACTACAAGACTTTTACTGGGGCCTAAGTTAATTTGCAGCAATTCATGTACTTAACACGTCATTAGTCTCTGCCAGCATGACGAGGCCTAACAGTAAGCATTATTAATCACTACAGACAAGGACTAGTAGGCCTATAGTCGAAATATTCTACCATACTGTACTTTGCCTTTGAATTTAACGGAATATAATAAATTTGAGCACATGTTGTAATGTATTTTGGTTTATAATTTACAGTGGTTGAGATACAATTATGATTAAGACCCAGTTCGATAAATATTCCAAATAATATCAGTGTCCATCTCTGGTCCTATAATCAAGATTGTCGTGTCATGCCACTTCTCAAGCTGCCTGGTACTGTACCTATTGTGGGGAGTGGTGGAGGGTTAGTGGGAGGGAGGGAGAGTCAGCAGAGTGGAGGAGATTATTGGTAGGTAGGTAGGTAGGCTGGGGAGTGATCAAAGGGCGGGTAAAGGGGAGGAGGTTGGAAAGAAGGAGATATAACAGTAGACGGCCCAGGCAGAAGGTCAATGGAAGGGGAGAGTAGAGGAGGATATGTAGAGAGAGAGGGGGGGGGGAGAAGGAATGGAAGGAGAGAGAGAGTAATAAATAAATAATAAATAAATAGTTTATTTCCACCAATGGTTGTTATTCTTCATAGGCTACATGTTACATTTTTACATTACATACAAGTTAAATATACAGCACATAATAATAATGATGATAATAATAATAATGAGATTGGGAGAGGACAGGAGAGGGTTGGAGTGGTTAATGTAGAGGTTTTAGTGATTAAGGAGTTTGACGAGGATAAGTTAGCATTTGTCAAGGTTCATTAGTGAGGTGAAGTGGTGACCATCAGGTGGGATGTATGGTGAGGTGTGGTGTGAGTCATAGGAGGGTGAGGGTGACAATGTGTATGTCACGTGTATCACTGCCTTCTGGACTCTATAGTCCTCCAGAGGGCAGTGCGTGTATCCATGCAGAGAGAGAGAGAGAGAGAGAGAGAGAAAGGGGGAGAAGGATTACAAAGGAAGTACAGGCAACAGGAGGCCCAAAGTGGCCTTTTACGAGGTTACCTGTTTAACTACGCTAATCTGGACTACGTGTTGAGAAAAGGATAAATAATGGACAAGGCTCCTCCCCACCCAACATAATATGTTTTTACACTCCGGGTGGAAAAAGTGGTGGGTATGCAGAGAGAGGGGGGGGGGGGAGGAAATGGGAGGGGAAAGTGGTGGGTATATGAAAAGGAGAGAGGGGGAATGGGAGGGGAAAGTGGAGGAGGATATTCAGAGAGAGGGGGAATGGGAGGGGAAAGTGGAGGAGGATATTCAGAGAGAGAGAGAGAGGGAGGGGGAGAAGAAGGGTACATGTTATTGGTCCTGTAGTGGAGGCATTGAGGGCAGGAGTTTGCTGCTGCCTGTACCCAGTGTCAGTGTGTCTCTTGTGTTGGGTTGAGGTTGGTTGGTGTTTGCTCTCATGGGCACCGCTCCCCGCCGTATCAAAGAAAAGTTTAACCACATCGTATAAAATTTACTTTGCTCTGACGTGACTCGCAAGGTTAGAACAATTAAGATATTATTATTATTATTACTGCTGCTATTACTACTACTACTACTAGTAGTAGTAGTAGTAGTAGTAGTATTGTTATAGCTTCACGTCATATTTGAATCTCTGATCTCCCTCTTGCGCTACACCTACCATATATAAATATGTATATATATTTTTTTTCATGATAATTATTGTATTCATGGCTGACGTTAATACTGGAACAACTTGCACTCAATTCTAAAGTTCAGTAGATGCATTTTTTTCATGGAGAACGAGGAGGGAAGGGTAGGCATGCATGTTACACGATTTAGTTAGTTAGTTTGTCTGTGTGTTTTTGTTTCTTTTAGTTTTTTTCAGTAAATTTCACCCTTAATTCATCATCAGTCATTGTTAAACAGGTATCACTCACACGGCCGGGCCTATTTTCCTCCGTCCTTTGGTCAAACTAAGGCAGTGGTTCACGAATTTGTTCAGCTTGTTACCCAAGTTAACATGCTACATTAAGCATGTTACCCCTTTTTGGGTTGTCACACATGTAGATACATATTTTTTCTTTTTTAATCCGTTTTGTTTATGTTTATTGTTATTCGGTTTAACTCTATTACTTAATTATTATACTTATACATTTACTTTACATACTAAGACTAAGTTCATTCTAATGCCAGGTATTGCAATGTATTCTTGATTTTCAGAATTCTTAACTTTTTTCTGTTACCCCTCTATTACCCCCGAAATATGGTTAAGTTACCCCCAATTTGGGAACCAATGGTCTAAGACTTCCTACGTCCTCCAACCCGTTTGATGAGGTGTAGAGCATGGCCAGGTACCTGGGCCATGGTGTAGAGCAAGGTCAAGGCCGTGAGCTGACCTGGTGTATTTGGATCTGGATCTTGGATCGGAGGAGGATGGACGGAAAACTGAGGAATGACTTGCCAGTGTAACAGACCCAACAGACCCTTTAGTCCACTACTGACAGAGGGCATTTCCCTACACACAAAACTATTCTCTGTCTGCTATCAGTCTAGTCTAGCCAACTCCTGCAAACTTCCTAATCTCGTCTCTCCATTCGTATTTCTTTCTATTTCCACTTTTGTCACTCTATCTGTCCATCTGTTATTAGTTCAGCTCATAACATAACTTGTCCCAGTCCATTACTTTCTCCTTATAGTAATGATAATATTCTTAGGGGAGTCTCTTCTTATTTCAGATAATTCAAAGGAAACTGACTTTGTCCAGGGGGCCTGACTGTATTCTCTGTGAATATTAGCCATCCCCCACAGGACTAGAATAAATATTGTTGTAGGATCTGGTCACTTTCAGACGAGATCTGCCAACATGGATTAAAAATCCACGTGAGGTGTACTGCAACTGGAGGTTGTTGTTTTTTCACTGCTGTGTGGACCGCCAGCAGACGGGGGTGCATTATTCCTTTGCATACAGCAGTATAAACTCACTCCCTTCAGCACTTGTCTCATGGAAGGTACAGCCCCACTTGTATAGCTCTTGTGGTAACGTGGACTTGGGCCCATGGCTGTGGGATCAAAGACCTTCCCTCCAATCTCCATGGCGGTCGGAGGCCCTCAGACTCCCTGGTCCAGTAAGCTCTGGTCCCATCTCCCTGGAATGAGCTTAGGTAGCCCAAGCATATAGGGCCAGCCCCTCCTTTATTTCAATTTGTTTTTTCACTGCGACCAGAGCGTACCGGGAGTCTGTAGAGCAAGAGGCAGTTCTGCCCAGGGAGAACATCAACAACAATAACAACTATTGGTTTGCAGAAGGGGATAAGATCGACATGATTATTTACATTAATGACTATTGTATTACAGATAGACTTATTTACATTAATGACTATTGTGTTGTCTGTAGATGAGTGAGCTTGGCGTGACATATGAAGGTACAATCTGGTCATCAGGGCCTGGATTCATGACCTACTTGGTGACCACAATACTCATCACTTCTCTTCTGGCCTGGTACATCAAGAGACGCAGAATGGTCAGTGAGAGAGAGAGAGAGAGAGAGAGAGAGAGAGAGAGAGAGAGAGAGAGAGAGAGAGAGAGAGAGAGAGAGAGAGAGAGAGAGTGTGTGTGTGTGTGTGTGTGTGTGTGTGTGTGTGTGTGTGTGTGTGTGTGTTTGCACCAAGTGTTAAATCCCTTTCCTTGTCATGTGACCAAATGAAAAATGATTCCAACAGATTAACCAAAATAATAGTGGGCTCTTGCTTAGAATAGTTTTGAGGAATAATTTGTTCCACATTTCCCAACACTGCACCAACCAAACCAAACCCATCCCAACCCAATTTAATCTGTCGCCTTTTGCCAACTAAAACCCGTGGCACCTATACCCCATCTAACCTCTCCTCAGGTAGCTCTAGTGAACCTACTACCGGGCCCCAATGGTTATCCCATCATCGGCATCGCTCTAGACATGAATAAGGACAGTCAAGGTCAGTGCAAACAACATCCTATATACCTTGACTCTTTTGGTAAACGATTTCTTACACTGGTTATATGGTTTAAAAATATGCATGTGTAGTGATGGTCAAATGCAGTATATATATTTTCTGTTCATTCTCATCTGATAATATTTTCTCTTTCTCTGTTATACCATAATATTTTCCATTTGCCTAAACAGTAACTTGTTTTAAACCAGTGATTCCCGACTACTACTACTACTACTACTACTACTACTACTACTACTACTACTACTACTACTACTACTACTACTACTACTACTACTACTACTACTACTACTACTACTACTACTACTACTACTACTACTACTACTACTACTACTACTACTACTACTACAACTACAACTATACATGCTCTTCTCATTGATAGGAATCTTCAAACAGCTAATCAAGTACACTGAGCTGGGGGACGTGGTGAGAATCTGGGTCGGCCCTGTACCAATGATCATCCTTAGTAGTGCAAAGGCAGTCGAGGTCAGTACTGCATTTGGCAACCACACTACTAGTAACTACTACTACTACTACTTCTACTACTTTTGCACCTCCTATTCTTCCTCCTCCTCCACTTCCTCTTCCTACTCCACTTCCTCTTCCTACTATTCATACTCCTACTCCTCTTTCTCCTCGTCTTATTATTATTATTATTATTATTATTATTATTATTATTATTATTATTATTATTATTATTATTTTTATTATTATTATTATTATTATTATTATTATTATTATTCCCGTAGTAATGAATCTGGTGGCTGTGTGTGTGTGTGTGTGTGTGTGTGTGTGTGTGTGTGTGTGTGTGTGTCTTTGTGTGTGTGTGTGTGTGTGTGTGTGTGTGTGTGTGTGTGTGTGTGTGTGTGTGTGTGTGTGTGTGTGTGTGTGTGTGTGTGTGTGTGTGTGTGTGTGTGTGTGTGTGTGTGTGTGTGTGTACACAAACTCACATGCCTACATACATATATGCATACATAGGTTCACTGCCTGCCTACTCTGCGATGCACTGTGTACGTAGAATGCACAATAAGACCTTGAGCTATAAATACTGTAGGTTCACATGCATGGCAACAACTGAAAAAAAAGCACAGTATATAATAAAATTATAAATAAGAAAAAAAAAACTCATAAAATATTTGTTGGTTTTACATTTTACAACGCCTCAGTGTTTAGTGCAGCATATTTTTCTTCTCTGTATCTAAGGGACCCTGTGATGTAGTCTGAAAATTGAAGGTAAGCTAGTCCTTCAAATATTGCCACGAAACACCAGTACAGTGTCGATAAATCCAGAGCAAATTATTCTTCCAAACTATTCTATAGGCATTTAACGCACCAACAGTATTATTATTAATTTGATCCTGTTTCCTTGGCATACTTTGGAGGAATCAAGGCGCTCCAATGTACTGTTGCGGTCATAGGAAACAGACACACCTGAAACGGGGCCCCTCATTGAGCATAGGGCATAGGATGAGACGTTGTGTGTGTGTGTGTGTCCTATTATAATATATATATATAAAATTATTATTATTATAATTCTTACAGGCGCTGTTCTCAAGCCAAGTGAACATAGAAAAGAGTAAAGAGTACAAGCCTCTTCACCCCTGGCTGGGCACAGGACTCCTCACCTCCACAGGTAATAGTACTGTACAGTTGGCCACACGAATTATTGCACTCTTGGATACCATAGTCTATAGCCCACTGAAGCAGGCGGTTCCTGAACGACTGTCCCACCCAAACCATCACTACACACACACACACACACACATTTCGAACTAATGGAGGTTTTGGGTGCATGGGCTGTCGTCCAGAAACCTCTTGCTTCAGATCTTGGGCTTGAGTTTAGCATGACTAGAGACTATAGTATCCGAGTGTACAGAACAATGTACACAGGCTGTATGGAGAGATAAGGTCATTATTCTGGAAGGACAGTCGTGATCCAAAATTGATATCCTGCAGTTCTTGTTAAAGTTTCGAATCATTTGACACTTCAAGGATCAACTTACAACTATCCCTTCTGTCTTTTTATTTATTCTTTTCTCAAAACTCGACTAGTGCTGGATACAAACAAGCCTGGATACATATTTAGAAAGGTGACTGTACTGTTGTGAATGGTCTACCAATTGACTCGGGGACGGAAAAGCAACAAAAGTAGTTTATTAAGAGACCCTGTTATATAGTCAGAAAATTAGAGGTAAATGAGTCCTTCAAATAATGCTACGAAACACCATGCACCTATATATGGAAGGAGCTTGTTTTATGGCATAGTCAGGAGGAATCAGAAGCCTCCAATTTTCATACACGATCACAGGGTCCTTAATATGGTGGTTGAAGGATCGTGTGACCAAGACCAGTAACACTAACCAACACATACCAACACATATTGTACACCATGTAAACAAAAAAAAGTAAATAAATAAAATGGATCAAATAACTAATGGCCCGCGGGATTACTGAAAACTATCTTATTTTTCAATATCCATCGTATGAGGTGTCAGAAAGTTTCACTCGAGAATTTTTTGCACCGATATATGTATTGTTTTTACCGAGTGTAATGTACACGTACTGGACGTGACTCTATCGTATATTGTATTCTAAAAGGCAGCAAGTGGCAGTCTCGACGGAAGATGCTCACACCTGCCTTCCACTTCAAGATCCTCGACAACTTCATTGACGTGTTCGACAGTCAGGCCTGCAAGTTGGTGGAGAAACTACGAGGGAAGGCAGACGGTCACCTCTTCAACATTTACCCCCACTTCACCCTCTGTGCTCTTGATATCATCTGTGGTAAGTTAAAGGGGAACATTTGGTGTTGGTAAATCTGGAGCAAATGATTCCTCCAAACTATTCCAAGCAACAGAACACCATTAGTTTTGTTCATCTCCATGGTCCTATTGGTAAATCTGGAGCAAATGATTCCTCCAAACTATTCCAAGCAACAGAACACCATTAGTTTTGTTCATCTGGTCCTGTTTCCTGGCATACTTTGGAGGAATCAAGGCACTCCAATGTAACAAAAGTGAATTACCCCCATAATGGGAGGTTCTCTTGTTAGTGAAATAAAAAGTCTCTGATTCCTCCAAACTATATGCCAGGAAACAGACATCCTCTATGACATGAATGGGGAATATGTTGTATCGTGGCATAGTTGGCAAAAATCTGAATCATCACTACAAAAAAAAAAAAAAAAAAAAAAAAAAACTAAAGTGGCATTGCTATATGTTATCAATTTATGTATTTATTTATTTAATCATTTATTTATTCACTTATTTCTTTATTTAATTTATTTATTTATTTACTTATTTATTTATTATTCTACATTTTTCGGCCTTATCCCACCTTCACATTATTCTATCTTCATTATTATTCCCTCACTCTACTCTCTGTGCTTAATAATAATAATTATAACCTTGGATGTCCTTCACAAGTGACTCTTTTATTATTATTCCAAAGCAGACCTCAGTGTATGACTATATTATACTTCTCTCTCTCTCTCTCTAACACACACACACACACACACACACTCTTTCTAAAACACACACACACACACACACACACTCTTTCTAAAACACACACACCACACACACACACAGACACACACACATTCTCTCTCTCTCTCTCATACACACATGAATTATTAAGCCTTGATATCGTTGCCTGCCAGAGACGGCCATGGGACGAACAGTGAACGCTCAGGACAATGAAAACTCGGAATATGTGCGTGCTGTCAGAAGGTAACCATCCATCAGAATTATCCACATGTCACATATATAGTAATTGTCAATAGTTGTATACAATACTCTAGATAATCTTCATAACGTTTAATTTTCTCTATTCAATAATATGTCTTTTATACTATATCCATATTCTCGAGTCATTCCTTTCCATGTTATAATACCGTAATTATTCATTTTCAGAGGTTGATACTGTACTGAAGTATTGATGCACCAGGTATACTGTACTGAAGTATTTTATCTTCAGAATCGGTGAGATGATTGTGGAGCGGGCATTCAAGGCTTGGCTTCATAATGATATAGTGTACTGGTTGTCTGGTCTCGCTAAGGAACACGACACTCACATCAATGTTCTACACAAGTTTACCCACGACACCATCAAGGAAAGGCGAGCACTGTATCACCAGCTCAAGGAGACTACACACATCCCCACTGAGGAGGAAAAACTACTCGGTGAAGATATGTTTATGTTCCAATCTCAGCTTCTGAAAATATTACAATGTTCCCTAGACTGAGGAATTAAGAGGACAACTTGTTTGGTGAAGATTAGCAACACATAAAATTTGTGTATGACTGAATAGGATAGGCTATATAATTTTGTCTTTGACCAACTGCATAAGTGTATAAGGATGTTGTCTGTGTGTCGTCACTCAGGGAAGAAGAAGAAGCTGGCCTTCCTGGACCTACTACTGGAGGCTGCCGATGGGGAAAGCAATCTGACTGATGACAACATTCGTGAGGAGGTGGACACATTCATGTTTGCGGGACACGACACTACCACTGTGGCAATGAACTGGTCTCTTTATTTACTTGCCAGGCATCCTCATATACAAGTGAGTTATTACAGACGTTTTTTTTGGTGTAGTAACAGAGTTCTCCCTTATCTTTCCTGCATGCATGGTCCCACTGGCTTGAGACACATCACTACTCTTTGTACAGTTGGTTGCTGACATATGAAACGAATACACCTGAAGCAGGGAAACCTTATTGAACTCAATATGTACAGTTGCAGACATATGAAACAGACACAATTGAAACTGGGGGGGGGGGGGGGGGGGCTTATTGAGCTTACGGTAGGATATGACTTTTGATATAGAGGCGACGCGTCCTATACTATGCTTGATGTAAGGGGCCCGTTTAAAATGTGTCTGTTTCATGTGTTCATATAGCCATGTCTGTACAATACCTACATCCATTTGTACAGGCTCGAGTCCACGACGAACTCGACTCTATTTTGGGTGACGGGGAGCGGCCAGTAACCACCAGTGACCTGCGGGAGATGAAGTACCTTGAGATGTGCATTAAGGAGTCACTCAGATTATTACCTGCAGTTCCCACCATTGGCAGAGAGATCAGTGAGGAATTGACCGTGGGTGAGTTAGAGTGGACCATTAAGGGAGGAATCTATTGTGGGTAAAGTGATGGGCTAGTGATTCCTCCAAATTATGCCACGAAACAGATCCCCCATTAGTAACACTGAGGTGGTGTGTTTCCTGGCATAGTTTGGAGGAATCAATAACATCAGTAATCATCACCATCACAGTATACCTATAGTTTCACTCAATTAAAATCCCTATTCACTGAGTGCACTATTTTAAAGGGTATATAATTATTATATTCCATGTATGGACTGTATTCCTCTCAATATAATTACAGTCAGTTTCGTCCATTCTTCTTTGTCCCTTTCAATATAATACACCTTTTAACGGAGATCTTAAAAACAATAATGTATATAGGTTTTCTGTGATCTTTCAATACAATACACCATTTTAATTAACGATGATCTTAGAAATAATGAAATTAATATCAGTTGCTATCGAAGACTGCACTCCCCTCGAACTAAATATGCACCCATACTATTTATTATATTTGTACATTTATTCAGGTGATAATTTGCGTGTTCCCGTCGGGGGTAATATCATCATAGCGTTGTACAAGATCCACCGTGACCCTGAACACTTCCCTGACCCTGAGAAGTTTGACCCTGATCGCTTCCTTCCTGAGAACACAAGCAAGAGACATCCCTTCGCCTACGTCCCCTTCAGTGCTGGTGCCAGGAACTGTATAGGTGAGAGACCCCTTCATTATTATCACCTTCATACTTCATACTGGGGAAGTTGTATTCATTATGACCTTCATACTTCATACTGGGGAAGTTGTATTATTATGACCTTCATACTTCATACTGGGGAAGTTGTATTAATTATGACTTTCATACTTCATACTGGGGAAGTTGTATTATTATGACCTTCACACTTCATACTGGGGAAGTTGTTCATTACCTACACATTGAGAGAGAGAGAGAGAGAGAGAGAGAGAGAGAGAGAGAGAGAGAGAGAGAGAGAGAGAGAGAGAGAGAGGGAGAGAAGATTAATAAAAAGTGTGGACATGTATAAATGACAAGTGAATGATAGTTTCACATCTTTGAAAACCAAAAGTAAACAGAATAATAATATAAGAAACTGATGATAATTAATGACAAATTAAAAATAGTTTCACATCTTTGAAAACCAAAAGTAAACAATAACTAATACTGATGATTAAGGGGAAGTTAGTTCTCTTGTTGGTGAATTGGAAGGTCTGTGATTCCTCCAAAATATACCACGAAACACCATTATTTAATTAGAAACATTGAGGGCGTGTGACTGTTTTTTCTGGTATGGTTATAAGGGGGGATTAATTAGTAGCCTCCTTCCAATTAACCCACAAGAGATTCTCCACTTATTAACACAGGTCAGAGGTTTGCCTTGCTGGAACTGAAGACGGTGTTGGCTCGTGTTCTACAGCAATACCGAGTGGAAAGTGACACTCATTTCAACGACCTCCAGATCACGGCGCAACTTGTCCTCAGACCAGTGGATGGAAACTACTTAAGGATGTACCCAAGGAGTCATGGAGTGTGAAGTGTGGAGTAGAGAGTGTGAGTGTAGTGTGGAGTATAGAGAGTGAGTGTGAAGTGTGGAGTATAGAGAGTGAGTGTGTAGTGTGGAGTAGAGAGTGTGAGTGTAATGTGGAGTAGAGAGTGTGAGTGTGTAGTGTGGAGTAGAGAGTGTAAGTGTGTAGTGTGGAGTATAGAGAGTGAGTGTGTAGTAGAGAGTGAGTTTGTAGTGTGTAGTAGGTATTAAGGTGTGTAAGTAGGTTTTGAGTGTGTAGTAGGTATTCAGTGTGTAGTATCTGTTGTAAGTAGTGAGTGTGTAGTGTGTTGGAGTCACTGAGTGTGTAGTATATATAGCCATTGAGTATGTAGTGTGTAGACAGTCCTTTTCACTTCTCTGTTTGAAGTTGACGTCAATTAACAACTTTAAATTCGAAGATATTTAACTTCTCGATAATAATATTCCAAAATGTATTTACAAAGGTAATGTGAGTTTTCCCATAAATCAATAACTGTATCATTTTATACACTTCTGCTACAATATCCAGATACTGTCGAATTCCTGTAATAATCAACATTACTAAAGAGGACTGACTGGTGACTACATGTTAGTAATCATTATCAGAATATCATTAGTATCATCATCATAGTGGTATTCTGACGCAGCTAATCATCAGATCATTTCTAATACACAGTGTAATTGTATTGTTCCGGCAAATGTTATAGCCTAATTCGTGACAAGCCAACAAACACGTCACATGGTACAGTACAATTGGCCCCAAGAAATCGTACACACGCTAGCAGTTGGTTTCAAGGGATTACAACATGCATATAGGAAATGTATGACTTCGTAACTGCTATACAACATTATTTAATTTTGTAATGTCTGACTACGTAACAATACAACATCATAATTTATAGGTTTGTTGTTTTATAATGTAATGACTACGTAACTGCAATACAACATTATCATTAGCTTGTTGTTTTGCCATTACCGAGTCACTTGATAGACCATTCGATCACTGCCATATTTCCAGAATAATAACTTCCCTTTATAAATAGCCTGTGTAGGAATGCCTGTGGTCAACCGTACTTACTTTCCAAGAACTATAACATACAGAGGTCTCTTTTATCCTTGGTACTTCTGACTCCCTCTGTGAAAGATTATTGCAGACTTATAGAGATATATTACGAAGGATATGATTAATAATATTTACCCATATTTACAGACTCATTCACTATGCTTGCGTGCTTGTTGACTCTTACTAACTTTAATTTGATTTGGTTCAATTTTCCTTGATAAATATTATTGATAGAAATTACATACGGAAAAAAATATATATATAAAACCTCTCGAACAAGTTAGTACCTAAATTATCCAATCATTTTTATATAGGCCTACTGTAGGTTACATAATTATATAAGGTCTATGAGTCAGTAAAACAGAACTATTCTGTGACTAATGATTATTACTTAATTTATTAACACAATACATAGATAGTACTTAAATATATCAAATATAACATTGGTAGTCATAATTATTATATGTAGTAAACTATACAATTATAATTAGGTCTGCTTTTGGAATGAGTAAATAAGTGTTATATAAGGAAGGTGAATCTACTTAGTCCTGTCACTGTCTATTATGTTTACTGTACAGCACGGTCACGGGGAGAGAGAGAGAGAGAGATTCACCTACTATGCCTTCCCTAATAGCCTAATCCTTTTTTACTCTGTACCCTCAATGAGAGAGAGATGAGAGAGACCCTGAGTTTCGCTATCAACTGATGAGTATTAAAAACCCTAGACTTTCAACTGACAATTAACAAGATGATTGTGTTTTTCTCTTTTTTCTTGTCTTATTTGGATGCAAGTTAAAGCTAATAAGCTACACTAACGAAGTAATATTGTTTGTATTAATCAATATTACAAATGAATATTGAAAATAAAGGTTATTATAAATTTAGATTTTTTTCTTGGTGATACAATAAAAAAAAAAAAAGTATACAGTGGCAGTAATAACTTAGATGGCATCATGGCAGAGATAAGTAAAGTTAGCCAAGCCAACAAATATTACATTAAATCAGCCAATAGTCTGTTTTCTTGTCTAAGATTGAATTTACTTACTATTTACTCATTATAAATATAAGAATATAGAACGGCTTCAATATGATATGTGATTGATCATATTTACAAAGAACTCCTTGTAACAATTATTAATCACAGTTTCTTTTCATAAGCCTCATAAAATAACTGCTCTGTACTGACACATAACTTTTTACGAGACAAATAATAATCACTAATCAACTATGATTTTGCAAGAACTTATACAACGTAGGTGTCACATCAATTATATACGATTTTGAACCTCCACTGAATAAAAGAGTAAATTATAGTAGTGTGTCTCGTTATTATTATTATCATGTTAATTAGTAATATATTATTAGTATTTAGTAGGCTCTTGATTCGAGGATTCGTGGTCCGCTTTGCTGTAAAATGTTCGAGTTTTTTATTTCAGCCAAGGATTCTATTATAGTACTGCTGTACTGGGAGAAGGATTGGCCACACTCAAATGGGAGTTTTGATCGTCGCGTTACAGCAGAGCCACCTAGCGGCGAATGGGAATCAATAATAGTTGGCGCCTTTACTTACACAGGTGCGGTGGGCTTTTTTTTAACATGATTTTGTAATTGAAATGAGGATTACTGGGTGCTCAACAATAAAGTGTTCCCCCAACTCTAAGTGGAATAAGGGACCTATCAATTTTTCGCTTTTCAAAAATATCCTGAAACGTGAGTTTTTACATAAGGTAACTTAAGCTGCGGAGTACAGATCTGACTGATTGTGATAGTTATGCAGTATTAATTTGATATTAACTGGTATAATATAAGTATTCATTCTGTAGTCAGATAATTAGTATCAAATGCCCATTGTTCTATGAATTAATAGTAAAGGAAATACTACTTAAAAATTAATCAAGATAAAGGAAAGCATGCAGGAGCTGGAGTGTTGATTCCCTTTGGCCGCTAGAGGTGCCATCGTCCCAGCCAGCCACAGTAACGACAACAAAATAACATTGAGTTACCTATCCTTCTCCAAATACTAGAATCCTTGTTTCAGCCCAATACTCCTGCGCAGAAGCCACTTTTGCTGTTTACAACTCTTTATAATCACATGATTATAATTATAATTATGTGGTTATACACTATAGCCAATCTTAGCATAGGATGTTGCAATATTAATATCAACCCTGAGAATAAAATACTTTCTTTCAAAGTCCGAGACGCCGAGTACTGTACTCATTTTGCCGATGTTATAACATGCGGTTGGCAACTGGTTAGTGCCTTTGATGTCCGTAACTCGTGTTTAGAGAGGAATTTCACCGTCATTGCGAGACAGCGACTGAAGCATTGAATCTCACCTGACGGTCTGAACCAATTTTTCCAAGTCCACAGTCACTCCTTCAGTTCAGTTTCCGATTCTCTAGTGAAAAGGTGTGTCACTGTGATCCTCCGTGTTCATTTGCTCCTTTATATATGTAAGTATTTTGGTGGTATGCAAGAACATCCGTGGTGTTGATGATGGTGTGGTACTGGTACGATGCATGGCTCTATTGTTTGTCTGTGGAGTCATCGTACCCGTACCACACCATCGTATGCACCATGAATGTTCTTGAATACGGCACTCTGTTTACCATGTGCAATTGCTCCTTTAAGTATTTAAGTATTTTTTTGTATCATGGATGGAGTAATTAATATGCTTTAACTTTACTATCGGAAAATATACCACCATAATTAACCCAATATATTTTACTAGTGGTGACTAATTAGTTTTCTCAGGGAAGCTTTAGATTATTGTACTGTATGAATGTAAGTACAGTAACAGTTGGACACATGAATGGGTGGTATAGTCCAGGTGAAAGATACTTGTCCCATTTGAGTAACCAGTGTCAATTATCAGGTACTTGATTTTTATTACCATCCTCAATACTGACTTCTGCCCCTTGATGTCTCCTATTTGGCACTAAGGAACTTGATATTGGGAGAAATTGACCATCTTTCACTTGGGCTGTACCACCCATTCATGTGTCCAACTGTACTTGAGAATAAAATTAATATAAGCACCTAGGAAATAAGAGTATAGGCCTGTTTTAGCCATTCTGCATAGTTAAACCAAAATGAAGTACTGTATCATAGTTGATCCCAGTTTGTAAACAAATTAAACTGATCAAATTTTTTTATTTTTTTTATTGCAGGAATGGATGAATTTGCAAGAAGATTATTTACCGGGTTACAAGATGATGGATGATTTACTGGTTTACAAGATGATGAATGATATATTGGGTTACAAGATGATGGATGATTTATTGGGTTACAAGATGATGGATGATTTATTGGGTTACAAGATGATGGATGATTTATTGGGTTACAAGATGATGGATGATTGGTTAATTTTTACAAGTTGCCACAACAGGATTTCACTGGAAAAAATATATATTTCCTAGAAGGATTTAGTGTGACTACCGGGACCTAACCAGAGCAGACTACCGGGACCTAACCTGGGCAGACTACCGGGACCTAACCTGGGCAGACTACCGGGACCTAACCTGGGCTGACTACCGGGACCTAACCAGAGCAGACTACCGGGACCTAACCTGGGCAGACTACCGGGACCTAACCTGGGCAGACTACCGGGACCTAACCAGAGCAGACTACCGGGACCTAACCTGGGCAGACTACCGGGACCTAACCTGGGCAGACTACCGGGACCTAACCTGGGCAGACTACCGGGACCTAACCTGGGCAGACTACCGGGACCTAACCTGGGCAGACTACCGGGACCTAACCTGGGCAGACTACCGGGACCTAACCTGGGCAGACTACCGGGACCTAACCTGGGCAGACTACCGGGACCTAACCTGGGCAGACTACCGGGACCTAACCTGGGCAGACTACCGGGACCTAACCTGGGCAGACTACCGGGACCTAACCTGGGCAGACTACCGGGACCTAACCTGGGCAGACTACCGGGACCTAACCTGGGCAGACTACCGGGACCTAACCTGGGCAGACTACCGGGACCTAACCTGGGCAGACTACCGGGACCTAACCTGGGCAGACTACCGGTACCTAACCTGGGCAGACTATCGGGACCTAACCTGGGCAGACTACCGGGACCTAACCTGGGCAGACTACCGGGACCTAACCTGGGCAGACTACCGGGACCTAACTATAAGAGGTAACTACTGTTATGCAGCATTTGCAGAAGACTTGGTATATAGAAAAGATGTTTGTAATAGTGAAATATAAACACTGGTGATAGTAAAATTTTCGAAATGGAGTTGTGGCAACTTGTAAAAATATTCCGGATGATTTATTGGGTTACAAGATGATGGATGATTTATTGGGTTACAAGATGATGGATGATTTATTGGGTTACAAGATGATGGATGATTTATTGGGTTACAAGATGATGGATGATTTATTGGGTTACAAGATGATGGATGATTTACTGGGTTACAAGATGATGGATGATTTATTGGGTTACAAGATGATGGATGATTTACTGGGTTACAAGATGATGGATGATTTATTGGGTTACAAGATGATGGATGATTTATTGGGTTACAAGATGATGGATGATTTACTGGGTTACAAGATGATGGATGATTTACTGGGTTACAAGATGATGGATGATTTATTGGGTTACAAGATGATGGATGATTTACTGGGTTACAAGATGATGGATGATTTATTGGGTTACAAGATGATGGATGATTTATTGGGTTACAAGATGATGGATGATTTATTGGGTTACAAGATGATGGATGATTTACTGTGGGTTACAAGATGATGGATGATTTATTGGGTTACAAGATGATGGATGATTTATTGGGTTACAAGATGATGGATGATTTACTGGGTTACAAGATGATGGATGATTTTTTTCGAGTTGTAAGACATGGATGATTTGCCAGGTTCCAAGTTATAGTTTTGATATCCAAACCTCATCTCTACTCTTCTCTACTATAAGGTAAAGAACATTATACTGTACAGTCTCGGCTCATATATAGTCTTTGATCAGGGTGTAAGCTTATAGGGTCGAATTAAGTCTGGTCAAGGATTATGTACCACGACTGTACTTTGTTTTACACTGGTCTTAAGAATATGTATTGAACTGTTTGTAATAAATGTGTGTAAGTACAGTACAGTAAACCTTCATTGTACAGTCGGCAAAACAAAAATGGAACTACCCTTATAATGGAAATTAACAGTATAATAATCCATGGGGGGAGTTGCAAGACTTTTTTTGCCGACTGTACATTACATAAATATCCCGAGGGCCCTGAGAGCTGCCTTTAGGTGAATAGGCATATGTACGAAATCATGTATTAGGCCTTTCAAAATTATACAGAGAAAAAACACAATTTTTCACCAAATCTCCTTACGTTGAATATTGTACATTAAAATATAAGCCGCTTGGAGTGCAGCATTTTACATTGAATTACTTTCCACCCTCTTTGTGTCAAAATTACTTATGGTAAACTAGGAATATTTATATCTTGTATAGCACGGTCACTCTAGGAAGTGGTTTTGTAGGTAAAAAGATCCACCAGTTAATATGAAGGAAATTGTTAAGAAGGTTCCTTTTCTGTGGGTCTTGTACAATTATCCCATAGTTTGATATTGTACCAGGATTACAGTTTTGTGTATTTTAATCAAATTTCTAGCAGTGGTGGGTTTTGTGACTGACAATAGGTGATTAGGTTTAATTGAGGGGATTCGGCTTCTTTTTTTTTGTGCTTTTTCCTTTTTACAATGTTTATTAGGATAGTCTAATGCTTTGCCTTGATGGATTTTGCATTCTCAGGATGTTCTTGTTTCTTCATCTTCTTGCCATGCGTTAAATGTAATAATGATTTTTTATTTTTTTCAGGTAGGTTAATTGTCAACAGCCAACGTTGGAGCACCATATCGAGGGATATTGAGTGAGTGTTAAGTAAGTACAGTATGATGTACACTCGCAATCCAAAATTTGTATCCAGATCTTGTTGAAGTTTGTTATCATTTGACATAGTAGTGAACCAATTACACGCTTATACTGTTTCAAATATGCTTCAGCTCGCTTGATACTCGATCAGGCTATTCGAAGCAAGCATTGCGAGTGTACACACCCACTATCCTGGGTTAGGTATCATAAGATTGGAGCCTGTTTCTTATTCATTGTAAGTGCCCCTGTACTCTGAGCATCATTATTTTTCCTCTGGTATACACAATGTTGGGTAGGGCTAGGTAGGGACATGTTCTGCTCATGACTACTGGGGACTGTTGGTCTGGAAATGCCAGGCATGCAGGTTTCAACCTTAGTGAACCTAAACCCTTATACCTTGTTAAGCCAGCTTAAATGAAGCCACTTAATTAGACTCTAATAGTTCACATAACTAACAGCAGGGTATGAGGGTTCCTCTCTCAAGTTTCCAGGTGGAGTGGGTGCAAGTATAATAGTTTTTTTTGTTGGTAGGTAAACTGAGAGAATGTCCAGATATTGTTAAACAATTTGTTGTGGCATAGTTGGAGGCGGTGATATCTGAAGGTGGAATTATGACTGGCAACAAGTGCTTAGATTTTGGAAGTGATTTGGATCTGGATCAAGAACTTTTTGTATAAACTTTAAATTTTATCATCACTTTGGGGAATGACTCGGGTGGTTTAAATTGTACAAAATGGGTGAGTAAGGGATCATAAGAAAGGGAGGGTCCACACGTGTTAATTAGTGGAAACATGACGGCGTGCCATGAAACTGAGACGAGAGCTCATCTGCCACTGGGCTTAGGTATCAATGCTTACCGGTCTTTTGCTAGTGTCCAAATTTGAACTAAAACCACCAAACAGCTGCATTCTTATTTTATGTAAAATGTGTTAAGAATGAACATTAACCAAGAGTGAGTTAATTTTTGAAAGTTTTGAAAGGTTGCAATTTTTAATATACATTGATTTTTTTATAAAAAAAAGATATATATAAAAAAAAATTATATAAAAAAAATTAAAAAAAAAAAATTATATAAAAAAAAATTATATAAAAAAAATTATATTTTTTTTTTATAAAAAAAAAATTATAAAAAAAATAATATAAAAAAAATTATATATAAAAAAAAATATATATATAAAAAAATTATATAAAAAAAAATTATATAAAAAAAAATTATATAAAAAAAAATTATATAAAAAAAAATTATATAAAAAAAAAAATATATAAAAAAAATGTATATAAAAAAAATTATATAAAAAAAATTATATAAAAAAAAAAATATATAAAAAAAAAATATATAAAAAAAAAATTATATAAAAAAAATATATAAAAAAAATATATAAAAAAAAAATATATAAAAAAAAATATATATAAAAAAAAATTATATAAAAAAAAATTATATAAAAAATAATTTATATAAAAAAAAATTTATATAAATTTTTTGTTTATATAAAAAAATTATATATATTTTTTTTATATTAAAACAAAAAATTATATAAAAAAAATATAAAAAAAAATTATAAAAAAAAAATATATAAAAAAAATTATATAAAAAAAATTTGGTAAATTACGCGCAACCGCTCTTCTAAAACTAGGTAATGATTTTAATACATAATAATTTCCTGTTCATGACCTTTTCAATGATACAAATATAAATGGGGGGTCGAAACGTGAGTTATGCGTACCTTAATTATGGGAGGCTCTGGTCCTAATAGGATTCGTCGCTCGGTGCTATCCGCCATGTTTGTTTACATTTCGGACTTATAGAACATGAGCGGACGCGCTCTGTTCCAATTTTTTATATATATTGTTTCCTTGATCACTGTTTTATAGCATTTAGAGTTGTTTTTAGATTGGGGAAATCACTTGTTATGCCCAATCCCTTACCCAACAATCTTGGGAGAGGCGTTGGCAACCGGGGGTTTTGGGTGCGGGAAAAACGCGTAATCCGAGCCAACTTTTAAAAATTAACCTGACCTTACCTGACCTGACCTAACCTAACCTAGACTAGGGCAGACTACCGGGACCTAACCGTTACATTTGATAATGTACGGGAAGAAAAATGGCTGGGCTTCTAAACAGTGATCTCATTGGCTAGTCATTTATATTTGTACCATTGAAAAGGTCATCAACAGGACAATATTATGTATTAAAATTATTATTGGTTTCATCACAATATAAAATTTCATGTATGCACCGCGCGCTCATGTTCTATAAGTCCGAAATGTAAACAAACATGGCGGATAGCACCGAGCGACGAATCCTATTAGGACCAGAGCCTCCCATAATTAAGGTACGCATAACTCACGTTTCGACCCCCCATTTATATTTGTACCATTGAAAAGGTCATGAACAGGAAATTATTATGTATTAAAATCATTACCTAGTTTTAGAAGAGCGGTTGCTCGTATACAACCAAAAAATTTATATAAAAAAAAAAATTATATAAAAAAAAAAATTATATAAAAAAAAAATTATATAAAAAAATTTATATAAAAAAAAAATTATATAAAAAAAAAATTATATAAAAAAAAAATTATATAAAAAATATATAAGGGGTGTGGCTGTGGGTGGGGGCGTGGGGTAGGGGGGGGGGGGTGGTGGCGTGGGGTAGGGGTGGGAGTGCGGGAGTGGGAGTGGGGCGGGGTGAGCGAAGCGAGCAGCACCGCAGTATAATAATCATAAATATGCCTATGTTGTAAAGGATAATGAAAAACACAGTAATTGGATTTGTGATCTATTGAAAATCATTGTACAGGAGGGAAGATAGGCTAAATGGGGGGAGATAGGCTATAAGTACCTTTATGTGTTTGGTTGTGGTGGTGATGGTATCTAGTTGTAGTGGTGGCACACATCCAAAGCTTTACACTGTATAGCACATTGATTGACGACCCATTAACGATTATTTTTCAGTAATAAAGAGATGGGGGAAGCTCAGAGGGGAACTTTGAAAGTAAAACTGCAATTACAATAAGCATGACAAATCTATGGGCTCCACCTTCCAGTAGCATGTAGAATATAAAAGGCAATTTGTGCTAGTTCTGTAAATTTCTGTCTCGGCAAAAAAGCTTGGTCACTAGCCTCTTGAAAAGATAATATACCTTTGTAGCCTATAAAGTAAACTGAATGAATCTTGCACAAATAATAACTAGGACACTAAGTTACATAAACAAGTACAGTATCTCTATATACATTAGTAAAATATCTAGTACATGGGGTTATGTACTTTCTAGTGATTATGAGACCGATAAAGCAAAAGTTTTATACATACATAAACTTGTAAACTTAAAATTGGGATGTGTATTTGTCTAGTGACTTGTAATCCCACCTCCTGCAATCATACAACATACATATTATCAGCACCTGTTTTTTGTTTATTTTATTTTCCTTTAGTATCTAAAGAAAATTAACCCACAATTCTGTACATCTGTTCATAAATATGTTCAAAGGAAAGGGGAGGTATGTGGGAATTGATATTAGTACCCAGAGACAAAGCAAAACTATAACCTTGCTTTATAATGCGGCCCCAAGGGAAATGTCTCCCCACCTTTCCCTTGGGGTCGAGTCAGAGGATATAATGTACAAAAAAAATAAAGCAAGGGGCAGTAGGATGATATAATGATGTGAGACAAATGGAGAATGAGAGAGCAAGTGCCTAGGCAGAGTTGAGCTAACGTCTCATGTTTGCATTTGACTCTTAGATATACAGTATTGTAGTGTCACCATGAGTCTGGGTACTTGGTACTACATTTCAGCATCCTATATTCCCACTGATATCTGACAAGGTTCAAAGTTGCACAGTACATAAAACATATTTGGGTCTTCATATTCACTCACACATTTACACAGTGATATATATTTACATAGTTTTAGAAGTGGTTGTCTGTTCAAAGTTTTCCTATAACAATTAAGTACTACAGTATACAGGTTTTATACACAGACATGGAATGAGAACCTACATAGTAGTTTGTATTTCTATTAAATTGTATTTCTACGTGTCAACTCCTATAGTACAGATAGGTTGTGTTTCACTAAAGGGTTAGTAGAGATCTATAAACATAACCTACTCACATATGTCCTCCTGCAGATTATGTTTCATATATAATTATATTTACACTATCTCATTCATTATTCTTTTATACAATACTCATGAAATGGTACCATTCTTAGTACATGTATATACAGTACATACAATACACTTTTACATTCACAGTAAGTTGTGGAGGTGGGTGTACATGAGAAGAATGAGTACTATACAATATAATAAGGTGGAGCCCATAGGATATCATATGAATAAAATATTATTACAGTACAGTATATAGGTTACTTAGTGATTAATAATGATTTAGATAATATATACTGTTACTTGTTTTGAGGGAGTAAGATGTTGGCAAATTGAGAAAGTAATGAATACGGTTTCCTTCAAACTGTGCCATAATATACACCATGTATTATGAGGTACAGCTTGGAGAAGTAAGGACAGTAGCATGTAATTCACCAACAAATCCTACTGTACCCTTTAACTGTACACAACAAATTAATTTCCCTAGAGCGTCCCTTGGGAATTTAGTTAACTGTATTATAGGGATTAATATCAGATCAAGCTTACATTTAATAGGGAGTATGATAACAGCAGCACAGTAAGAAAACAAATACCATACCTGACCAGTACAGAAGTAGATTTTGTGTTTGTAAAAAAATAAAAATGAGTACATGTACCTTGAAATGCAATAATATATTTACAAAACATGGCATCATAATTGATATCAATAGTAAGGGTAGATATGTTGAGTTATGCAGCGACATGCATACAAAATAGGGTAATGATTAAAACTCATACAAAGCTGTTGCATTACAATCTGCAAAATTGTCTATACATGAGATACTTCATGTTTTACCTGAAGATATACCATATGTTAAGTGACTGAACTGCAAAGCAAAGTAAAACATGGCTCTTGTTGCATTGAAAATTTTGGAGTACTGTATGGCAAAAATTATTAATATTTATTTGCTTTCAAGATAGAGGACATCTTACAAGCTCTTAAATGCATTATTAATCTTATAATACAGTGCATTATGTACATCAAATGATCAAAGATATCCTTATTAGTAGAAAGTACTTGCAAATGCAAGTATTCTTCAGTAGTTTGGCACAGAAGGTAGATAAGTATATAGTAGTTAATTCATTAAATCTATCCTTGAGAGTTGGACAGAATGGTCCCATTTGCTTAAAACAGATCAAAGTTCAGTATGTGAAGTACTGTTTGAGAGTTAATCAATGTGTTAATATAAATTTATTCCTCGTTTCAATGAAAAGTATCTAGTGATATGAATACAAAAGGTTGTTAACTTATGATTGATTATCCAACAGAAAATAAAAACTGGAAGGTAAAATATAAAACTTAAGATCTTATGTTAAGGGAAAGGAAGATGGGAGGCAAGGGTAAAATAAACTCTACAAGTCAAGTACCAACTGAAGTTTTGCAGATACAGTATTGTCATTTCAGGTAAAACAGAGAAAAGGAAGAGAAATAATTGGGTGCTGCACTGTACTGTTTTCTGCACTGAAAGTGTAAAGTATCAGTTTATTTTTTTGTTATTGACAGCTTCTCCCCTCACTGGGTAATGGTAAGTTTGTAATAAAAGAAAGAAAATATGACTAAATAGCCTCTTGGCTAATAAAGACTTCTCATTCAGAGGCTTTGTAAACTTCCCAGTCATTAGTGAAACATGAGGTGAATATTGCCAGGAGGAACAGTGTGCCAATATGGGAAAAACACAGTATACTATATATTCATTCTCAAATATAGTGAGAAACCATCTTATCGTCTCATGATTTCCAGTGCCTGCACAATATTAGAGAGTTAAATTTTCAGTCACTAAATTTTTATGCTGGTCCTTGAACTGTTGATTTTGTTTCTCAGCTCATGCACTCTAAAAGCAATCTTTATCTATTGTTAAAGTGTCATTATTTTTCCTTTTTGAATTTCACCATCATACCAGACAAAAATTTTTGGTGCGTGCCAGGATACCTTTGCAATATACAGTACGTAGTGTTTATAAGTAGACAATTGCCGAGACAAAAATGGACAAGAATGAATATGAAGGTTTCAATAATGAATTATTGCATCAAATTTATACAGCATTGTATTCGAGTAATTACGAGTAATATACCATACTACTAATACATGCTACTTGACAATATTTGTAGAGTACAAAAGTATTCTGAAATATGCTTGATGTTTTCAGTTATAAATGTAACATACATACTCCAAATTGTATTACAAGTACAGAATTTTAGTAAGAAACAAAATAGAAAGAGCAAAGAAACATACATTCATGATTATATTTACAAATTTCAAAAATGAAATAATAATCATATTTGGCTACCTATAAAATTTTCACAATATTTAAACTGGCAAAATCTTAACTTTGACAAGACCTCAGGTATACTAGTTACAGACCAAGATTATTGAGTGCAAAATGTTTCATTCTATGTGTTGTAAAAATAATCAACAAAGGTGCTTTATATTCCCTCATGTATACAAATCAACCCAGTTATTAGCATCATAATTATCAATGTTATATAACTGGTTTCCTAGGTTTTGTTTCATGTTCCCCTAATCTCTCTCTTTTGACTGAAGGTCTCTGAAACATATTGTGGATTATTATTACTTCTTGAAAATCTCCTTACATTTCTTTCTCTCGTATACTGTTTACATAAAATACAACCAAGTATGACTAAATAAATAATAATAATAATAATAATGTTTAGCATTGACAATACAGATGAACTGAATTTTATGGTACCGTACAATAGAATTTGTGAAGTACAGTATAGTACAACAGAGGCTCAAAAGTATATAAATGTAGTTTTGCACATTTCCTGTTCTCAAGCAAAACAAAGAGAAGAGAAACTGGATGCTGAACTGTTTTGTCTCATCCTCACCACTCAAAGCAATTATTGAGTCTGACTGTACCATATGCTCTTACTTCCCCTTCATCTTTTTTATTTATGGTGGCAAACTTTGATTCAGAACCAAATTGTCCACTTTCTGTATTTCTATGTTTTCACCGACTAGATTGCCATTTATACTTTCAACAAACCACAAGCACTACACAACAAAGTTAACACACATTACAATTGCATTACTATTAGTAGTATTATAGGATCCCTGATATAATTATTGACATATCAGTGGAAGAATTAAAGTTGGTTATAGTTTTACAAGGAATGGATATAGTATTTCGACACTGCTATTCCTTTAAAATTATACAGTATGTACAGATCTTGGGGATGCATAGAGATGTAACTAGGCTATATGGATCTTAGTGCCAACTTTTAAAAGTAGTCTCCCTAAGCTCATTTGCTGTTAAATACGTCTGGAGAATGAGATTTCACGACCAGTGTCACTGAGTGTAGGGAGTACAGTATACAGTATTATTGTACTGTACATCTATTATGGGGTATTCATTGCACTTGTCTTTCCAATATGGTAGTAGACTTTGATTTAGCCTGGGATTAATATTTGCTAATACTGTATTGTAAAATATATGGCAAAAGAATAATTTATTCGACCAATAGTCCTCTTTTCACAACCCTCGCTATCAAAATTTCTTTTAAAGTAGCCTACTGTACATAAATAATGCAAAAATAATAAGCAACCCCTCGGCAACTGCTGATGTACTGAAAACTTTTGATAAATATTCTTAGGTATAGGTTTGATGTCGATCAATATTTGACAGAATTGAATGTATGGTTTCAATAATTTATTTTCAAAGTCAAATTTAACAAGTGTTTACATATTTTAACACAATACAAGATATACAGAGTATGGGCATTTAATAAACCCTTGTGAACTTTTACTATATAATGGCACATTTAGCACTTCTAGTCTATAACTTATCCCATCATAAGTACCTGATACAAACATTGCACTTCTGAAAGCTCTTTACATTATTCATGGAGAATATTATTGTTCATTAGCAGTAATTGAGTCATTCATTCATATTGTACATTCATTTTACAATGTAAAGAGGCTAAACAAAGAATACCCACTGTAATGCCCACTTAAAGGAGAACATTTTAAGCAGCTACACATATAAGGTATAATTATTCATACTGAGCACATAATCCTGCACCTGGGTGAGTGAAAACATATCTATTCTCCTTTGACATGTAAGTGGGATATCTCTAAAACCTCACATTTGTTTTGTGATTTAGGATAATTTGATAACTTGTACACACACTCAAATTAATATATGTTCACCTTCTGCTTGATACAAAATGACACTACTGTACTGTATAAATGAAATGTTTGAATAAACAGCCTTCTTCACAAACTGGTATCCCTGTGTTAAGTACGAAACTCTTTGAACCCCCCTCAGCCCATGTAATCATAGTATTTTGAGAGTTGAGTGTTGTACAGTACACTTATTTCAGGTGCAAGAGCTACCACAATTTTGTCTACACATTTTCTAATGATAGTGTCTTGTACCTGATTTCTATTTTCTCCTCTGGTGGAGTCACATACAAGTGATTCATATTAAGGATATACAATCTCATAGCGGTATTTACAAAGTGTCACATGGATATCGCCCCATATCCCATATGTAGAGAGATGAGGGTCTACAGGGGGTTCAGCCTCCATGTACCCTTTTCTTTACTTAAGTGCCCTTCAATAATGAGGGCATTTCCAGAATTTAAAAATTCTGTTTAATAAAGCCTATTGACATGTTTGATTGTCAACTATTGCTTGTGCTAATTTTAAATCTAGTAATTATTTCTTTATAAACAAAGTGAAGGGATTTCTATTTTGTATATGAATAGAGATGGTGCCCGTGTTTTGCACATTTTCATATTCAATGCAAGACGTGGGCTGAGCATCAGTATTGTCTTTTATTCACAGTATTTACCATATAGTGATGAGACAAGAGCACAGATCCACACTTTCCTGTGTATTAGCTCATCACTAGAGGTCTGAGCTTGCTATTAACTTTACCTATAGCACTTTAATGTGCTGAGGAATTTTGTAAGTTATTGTCTCATTTATCAAGTAAAAATTATCAGTTACAGATGTAATTATTCCATTTGGTGTTTTTAAGAGGTGCAATGGAATACTGTACACTGTATTATGTTTCTTATGCACTATACAGTACTTAAGTAATGTTTATGTAGCACAATCGAAAATGCTGTCCCTCTGTATATCTGCCAACCTAACTACTGTACCAATATACAAACACTGGGAAACTCACACTTAGGATGCATTAATCATTCTTTGACTCTTGTTTTCTCAGAGCATATGTACTGTATTCAGTTTCATAACCGATTATTAGCTGATATTAGTGTTAGATCTTCACACCAAGCAATGGAGAATAATACAGGGAAAATCACAAACTTAGTCTCGATGAGTAAAAAACATTGAACACAAAAAGCAGTTCTGAAGATTTTAGTTGCAGCCTTCTTCTCAGAGCACATGAACATTTTCTGAGGGATTCTGCGGGGGAAGTAGACTCTGGGTTTGTTGTGAAGTATAAAGAGAGCCTGAGGTGCGTCGAGAAGAGTCACCAGAGTCTCCCAGAGGTACACTTGTGTATCTAGATGATCTCCAGGAGAAGCCGTGGTGGTTGTGATGGTGATGTCCATGGTTGTGGTCATGTGGATGGTGCAGAAGCCGGCCCCCAGACCCTCCACATCCCCCTCCTCCACTGCCACCACCACCCTCTCCTCCTCCTACTCCTCCTCCACCTCCACCTCCACCTCCAGCTTGGTGTGTGTGTGATCCATCCCATGAAGAAAGACGAAAGGTTTGTGTCTTGCCATTTGTGACACCGCGAGATTCGCCATAGACACTGTTGCCATATGCTCCAGAATCTTGCCCTGCCAGATCTCTTGCTGCTCCAGTTCTGCCCATGAAGGAGCCACAGAACATTTTAAGCACCATCCTACGGAACTTTTGACCGAAGATGCAGTAGATGATGAAGTTGACAGAAGAATTGATGGTTACAAGAAGATTACTTGTCAGTGTTAATTCATTAATCTCGATGCCCATCATCTCCAAAAGATTGATTATGAATGCCAGGAGGTTGCACAGGAAAAAGACGGACACCACAACCAACAGCATCACGGCAAGACCAATCTCCTTCTTTTGCAGTCGGGTAAGTTGCTGACGTTCCTCATTAGCTTGCCTTACCTGTAATAAGGTAAAATAAAAATACAGTATATATAAAGCTTCTATATTACTGGTCATATTCCTCAAATCTTGATCATATGTACTATGGCTGAAAAAATATTGTCATAACTAAAGGCACTGCAACAACACATTGGAAACAATCAGTATTGTCAATATCTTATACTAAGCGCTAACACATGGAAGGTACTTACTACCAATAATTAGAATGATATATGTATCATTTAATGTACTGTACTTCAACTTTGAATACATCATTTGATAAGATTGGGATCCTTCATTTGGCAACACGAAGGAATTTACTCTGATATTTTGTAATGTTGTGAAATTGATGTTGTAGTACTAAATAATTTAACCCATCAACTGTAATAATTGCATCAGATATAGAAAATATGCTTAGTTATATATCTTTAGTACACAATTAAATGATCATAAAATTGATAACCCCATTCATTCATCATACTGTACTACCACCACGCACTTCACAACCTTTGATACACAACATTGCTGTCCCAGGTTCATATGTGGGCACCTGTACATCCACTCATTCCCAGAAAGATGCTACATGATGCAGACTACACATGAAAGTGCTGTAATAGTCATTTGATTCAGAGACTGTACCATTTTTATTTTTAAATAATGTTTGCTGGTGAAAATTTTGCAATACTGTAATACTGTAAATTACTGCAATATCTTTATCAACAAATTAAGACCAAATTAAAACATGTATGATAAGCTACCAGTTATAGGCATCCATGTTCTTACCCTCTTATAGATGAAATAATTGAAGATGATAAGGCTGAGAAACGGGATGAGGTACATGACAAAGAGGTACATCCACATAATGTAGATCGACACGTAGTATTCATTTCTGCGCAAGGCTGTTGCATCCACTGTTCCAAACCATATTTCATCTGAGATTATACACTCCTGTTAAGATAAAAAGAAGACATTAATGTCAAATAAGGGAGAACTGAAGTTAATTCGCGAGGAATCCCTAACTTTAAGTATTTATTTCCATATCAGAAAGAACCTCACTCAATTATGAAAAATGTTAAAGATTAACATACATCTACATGAAGGGGTAAAACTTTATTTACATACAGAGTTGTTCATTTACAAGTCAGTGTTCAAAATTATATATCCGTCATATAGTTAGTATTGTGGGTAACTCTGTACCTATCTTAACATCTTTTATAAAGTCGGTGCACCTTATCTTAAACTCATGATGAATGCTGTATTAATAAACGATATAATACCAGGTAAATGCTATACAGGAAAAATTACCAAGAATTGTTAAATCATGAGAGAACTGTTCATTATAATTATTATAGTAACCACATAATTATCTGTCGATTTGTCTTCCTCATATCTCCAACAATTAAGGCCAGAAATAGTTAATAACTGGCCTGTTATGGCCTTCAATAACTGCTGTTTGGCAGGACATACTGGACCCCTGCAAGATCATGATCTGACTGGGATTTATGTGCATATCCAATCTCCTCTGTCATGTTAGTGCTTTAGGGCTTTCTTGCTTGGTGTTAAGATTCTCATTATTATTAATTTTGTAGGTAAATCGAAGAGACATTTCGGCATACAATCACAAATCAACAATGGGTCTTTCAGTAATTTATGGCCACTTCTTTTCATTAAAAGCTATATTAGCCTCTTTATTGAATTGGACATGATGCTGTACAAAATTACCCATTCCGTATAAAGCAACCAGAAGTTAGAATAATATCTCACCGTATACGTGACCTCCCAAAATCGCGGAAGATTGTATAATAAAGAGAACAACGCCACACATAAGACGTAGGTCCTTGCTCTTCCATATGTGCAGAGGAAACGAGCCTTGAGTGGTTGGCATACTGCAATGTACCTCTCTACAGTTACAGTCACAGTCAGATACACAGAGCCGGTCTGCGCAATGAGGGCAAGTGGGAAGATGATGGGTGTAACTCTTGGAAATACCCCATGAGTATACCAGGACATTTTATCAGTGTAATCGCTAACATCCTGCAGTCCGAACATTAGGATGGAGGTGGTGACAACGATGAGGTCAAAGGAGGTGAGTCCAATGAGGCAGCAGTTGATAGATGATCGCATCTTGGGCCTGTAAGAGGAAGAAACAGTTGGAGTGATACTGGATGGGTGGTGAGGACATGAATTAAAAGACAAGGGTTACAGGTGATCTAGGGACAATCGAATATCCTTCAAGTAACTAAATTGATCACAGCTTAGCAAACCCTCATTCTCGTCCGTCCTCACATTCATAATCATACAGACCAGAGTAGATGGATTGGAGAGGCTATCTGTGATCCTTACCCACAAAGACTATTATTGCTAGTGTTTAGTGCTTCCTACTCACCAGTTTGTGAAGATTATTTGTGATTTATGTGGATATGGATTGGAATCAAAATATGTATAATACTGTAGTTTGCTGCCTATTGAATGCAGTACTGTATGTAGTATTTGTGTGCGAGATTATAGGGTCTTTCCTTCATCAGCTCGAGACCACTCATGCCATCCTCCATCACGTCCTCCTATATACCCCAGTCACTTTATATCTTATGATGGGGCCATGTGTAAATACAAGTTTTAATGAAGTGTGACTACTAACGATTATGAACTTAACTGTTGGTAATCCATCAGATGACTACCAGTAAACAAGAATACCGTCAACTGGCCAGCAACCTATCAAAATATTATCACCAACCTCACTGTCGTTACAACACAAATAAGATACACTGAATCCCTCACCTTGAAAAGTTAGTGATGGAAATTTGTCACATGTGAACTTCAATAAGGGATATAATGTCTAAAATCTCGCATCTGGTCACAGCAGCAGTAATGAAAATGACCCAAGAATATGTCACTTGCAAAGATAATTGATGGAGACAGGCTAAATATTCTTACCTGGACAAGACCGTGATGGAGACAATATTACCAAGCATCCCCAGAATCCCCACGAACATTAGCAGGAGCCCGATCAAGAACCTGGTGGTTAGTTCGGGGGCCTCCTCCAAAATGGTACTATTGCTGGAAATGTTGAAGTTCATACACGCGTCATCGAAAGAGGAATAGTTGGAAAAGTAAGCGGCATCATCTATGAAGAGGGTGGGTTCACTGCTACTTGCCGCCTCCTCCTCCAACGTCACCAGGGTCGGATTATTTATCGCCATGGTGGTGGTGGTGGTGGTGGTGGACAGGCTGACGTCACCGTGTTGTTAAATGGTGTGCTTCTGGGGAAAGGAAAAAGCAATGGGTAGAAACTTGCCTAACATAACTATTAACATTAACAAGGACTATAAATATTATGTTCTTTATCATCTACAACATAATTTGGTTCTAAATAGCTTTTCATCCTTTTATCATTGTTATGCCACTCTTAAGTAATTGTATCAGGTCAGATTATTATGCATTGTCCTCCTCTTCTCACAATATGATCAGACAATAAAATAAATAATGAAACCCTGAAACTTTCATTAATACCTGATGGTGGTCTTAACACTTACCGACCGTCAGAACCAACAATGGATTTGGGAAGGGCAGCTACAGTTCCGGCTAAGAGACTCTAAGACCATCTCTAACTCCGGCCTGCACCTGTTGGAAAGAATACGAGTCATGGTTAGAACATCAGAAATTATTATGAAGTGTTTGTGAGGAAATTGGAATCGTCAGTGGGAAAAGATTAACAAAAGAGGTTATGAACGATATTTTTATGATTGTCACCAGACGTTTTAGGTATGTTCGAGTGGTTTGGGTTCGAATACAAATACTGATACCGATAATACATACTAGAAAACATGACAGAGAAGATAGAAATGAAATGGAGAAAGGTGAGAGAAAGAAGGGACGTGTGAGTGTGTAGGCTAGTATTTGTTATAATAATTATGAAGTATACGACGTTGGAGAAAAATATAATATACAGTATATATAATTCTCGTGTAATACTGAAACCCCAACATGTAAGACATTTTGTATTTTTCGTGTTGCTGGTGGAGTACGAAAATTAGTTCAATCCAAGACCAGTCACGCTCACTCTTGACACACTCCCAGGGGCCTCACTCTCACTCACTCACTCTCACTCCTTACTGACTGACTGACTTAAGGGGCAAGTTTTGTGTTGGTCATTCTGGACCAACTGAATCCTCCAAAATATTCCAAGCAACAGAACACCATTATTTTTGCTCCCTCTGGTCCTGTTGTTTCCTAGCATACTCTGGAGGAATGTACCAAACAAAATTTACCACCTTGATTAAGGGGAGGATAGTGTTGGTAAGTCCTGATCAAATTCCTCTGGTCCTGTTTTCTGGCATACTTTGGAGGAATCAAGGCACTCCAATGTACCAAAAGTATACCATCCCCTTAACATTGCTTCCATTTGTGCCTCTCATCCATCTATATCATAAATTATTTAACCTTCACTCTCCCATATACGTATGTTATTCCCTTTCCTTGTCATTCTTTTTCTATGCTTCTATCGTCTCACTCTGTCATCTTCTTAACCTATTCCTACTCCTTTCATCTCGTCATGTTCTTCAATGTGTTTTAGTAGTAGTGAGGAGGAGAAGGACAGATAATATAAGAATGGAGACTGGGTTAGTGGGAATATAAGTTAATTTTCCAAAGGCAACAAACATTCCGACTTCTCTCTTCTTTAAAGCTCTAATTATACAATCTCTTCTCGACGCCTCCTACTCCTCTTCTCTTCATTTTCGTAATTTGCCCCTTTGCATGCAGATTTCCTACCTCCAATTCCTCCCCATCCTCTAGATGTGACTTACATTGCAGAAATTGAGTGAAGAAGGTAATTAGTAGGCAGAGGTGGTGAAAGCGGAAGTGGGGAGAAAGAAGATATTGAAGAGTAAAGGAGATAAGGGGAGTTGGAAGAGAGTGGAGAAGGTAATTAATTAAAAGACAGGAGGTGGAAGAGAATCAATGAGTTGGGAAAGATTGTGTAGAAAAAGGTTGAGAGAACACAAGAAGTTTGGTAGCAGCAGCAGTAGAGATGTGAAATAGTAAAATATGAGATGTATAAATAATAATAATAATAAAAATAATAACTTGCACCATCTCATCAGCTTTTCAATACTCAGCACTTGTTAATTAAGAGTAGCACCGTCTCAGCACACCCCGACGCAGCAGCACTTGTACTTCTATCACTGTCTCAGCACGTGCAGCTTTATAATTTCAACCCAGCTTCAACACATCAAGAACAGCACAACCTCAGCACAGGACCTGAAGTCAGCAGCAGTAGTAACATCACACACAACCCAGAGTCAGCAGTAGCAGGATCTCAGCAGTAGCAACATCACACACAACCCAGAGTCAGCAGTAGCAGGATCTCAGCAGTAGCAACATCACACACAACCCAGAGTCAGCAGTAGCAGGATCTCAGCAGCAGCAACATCACACACAACCCAGAGTCAGCAGTAGCAGGATCTCAGCAGTAGCAACATCACACACAACCCAGAGTCAGCAGTAGCAGGATCTCAGCAGTAGTAACATCACACACAACCCAGAGTCAGCAGTAGCAGGATCTCAGCAGTAGTAACATCACACACAACCCAGAGTCAGCAGGATCTCAGCAGTAGCAACATTACACACAACCCAGAGTCAGCAGTAGCAGGATCTCAGCAGTGGCAATATCACACACAACCCAGAGTCAGCAGTAGCAGGATCTCAGCAGTAACAGGATTACAGAATAGCCTCAAGACAGCGGGGTTCCTCACGACCTTCACAGAGCCAATAACATGCAAACAGGCGTCCCCATTCCAGCCTTACTACTACTACTACCACCTCTACCTACCCAGCCTGGTGTTAGTCGAGGCGGGAGACAGGAACGGAGGACGACAGAGAAAATGGGAGCAAGACAACGACGAAGAGGGAAGCAAGATGACTGGAAAATAAGGAAGGGAGATATGGAAAGGGGAATAGAAGAGATGGAAACTAGAATAGAGGATGAGATAAAAAGTGGAATAGAGGATGAGATAGAAAGTGGAATAGGGCACGAGATAGAAAGTGGAATAGGGGATGAGATAGAAAGTGGAATAGGGGATGAGATGGAAAGGAGAATAGGGGATGAGATGGAAAGTGGAATAGAAGAGATAGAAAGAATAGAAAAGGATGAAATAGAAAGGGGAAGAGGATGAGATAGAAAGGAGAATAGAAGATGAGAGATAAAAAGGAGAATAGAAGAGGATGAGATAGAAAGTGGAATATAGAAGGAGAGATTGAAAGAGGAATAGAGGATGAGATAGAAAGGACAAAAGTTAGGAGAAAAGGAGATAGGAAGAGATGACAAGAGCTCCGGAGAAGAGAATAGAAGGTTAAAATGGAGAGAGGTTAGGGATAAGGGTGTAAACTGAGAGGGAGGTATATATACTCTGTTTAAAATGTGTGTTCCACTGGTCTCTTACGCTTAGATAGATAGCAATAGATAGATAGATAGATAGAAATAAAGATAGATAGAGGCCATAGGAACACAAATTTTGAACAGAATATAGTATTGTTATCGTCACTATAAACACCAAAACTACTCCCACCACCACCACCATAAACAAACAATAAGACCAATAACATTTAGTACAGACGCTATTACCATTTTGTTCCATTTTTATCAGTAAATTTAACTTCTGTACTAGTATTACTACTACCATAATTATTTACCTACAGTTGCTACCACCATCTCTACTACTACTACTACTACTACTACTATTACTACTATTACTACTTCTACTACTACTATTACTACTACAACTATAATTACTACCACCCAGGCGTTAGGTCAATCACTACCCACCAACACCACAACTCCAAATATAATTGATATGTTAACTCGGTAAGTTCATCTGATACACACACACACACACACACACACACACTCTTCCACATCTTTCCTCTCCTCCCTTCATTATATTTTCCTCTCCCTCTCCGGCTTCTATTTCTCTCTACTTCCCTTGTGTCTGACTGCAAGTAGAGAAGAGAGGAGAGGAGAGAAGTACCCACACCTGCCTTTACTTTCCATAACCACTTATAATACGAGGTAAATTCGTCGGACCTAAAGTTTGGAACGTGGGGTTTAGAGTGGACTCAAAGTTTACCCCATAAATATTACTATATCAGTACTGTTGGATTCATAATGATTTAGGTAGTTATATTTTTTTACATCCTCGTACTCTGTTGATAATTATGGTTTTGTTGTACAAATACATACGTTTGTCAGTTGCGATTCTAGACTGGTGATCAATCTTTTAGGTAATCGGAAGCGTCCTAAAAATCCAACAAATGAAGTTAAGCTAATCAGGTTAACAAAGAAATCAGGTTGAAAGTTATATAATTATTTTGAAACATTTCCACGACTAAACATTCATAATAAGGTACTCTTGGGAGAACGATTTAAAACAATATAGGCTATATATATATCTTAACAACCTGATGAAGGCCAATTTTGATAACTTCAAATTCAAGCCGGGAAGACAGCCTCCTCATCCGCCAATGTCCCTCCATAAACTTTGATCACTGTGGTGTCTCCATTTCGCCCCGACCACCAATTACCCAGCTCAATATCCCTGTAACTCCGCCCACCTGCATAATGATCTTCCTCCCCCCCCCCCCCCCTGCCATACCAACATAACCCCACTCCCTGTACCAACTCCTCTACCCCCACCCCCACCCCCACCACCTCCACCTCCACCTCCTCTCTCAGCATGCCACACCAACCACTTACACCACCATCACCATCACCACCATCACCCCCCCACCATCACTTCCATCACCTCCCACACTCCCACCACCACTCCCACAGTACCGTAATCCTTTCCCCTCCTCCCCCACCTTCAGCGTATCCCCACAGCTGCTTCATCAAAGAATCTCCCCTACCCCCTCCCTCCCCCCGACACCCCTCCTTTACCCCCCACCACTAGACACCACTCCCCTACCCCCAACTATCAGACAACACCCCCCTACCCCCTCACCAAGTTACCACTCCCCGACCCAACACAACACAACCAACCCTCCCCCACACACACACCACCACCACCACCACCCAAACCCATTTTCACCCATAATGGTAAAAATGAATTGTAATGAAGTATGACGTGAGGGACACAGAGAACAGAGTACCATCCCATTAGTTTATAATTCATGGCGGGGTTTTTTTGTTTTTGTTTTTTGTAAAGGAAGAAAGAGAAAGTTATTATTTTGGTACATTGGAATTTGGAGCGCCTTGATTCCTACAGAGCATACCAGGAAACGGGACCACATGAACAAAAATAATGGTGGCCTGTTGCTTGGTATAGTTTTGGAGGAATAAGTTGCTTCAAATTAACCAACTGTGTACTATATATATACCTCCTTAATTATTTCCAAAGCCACGTTTTAGAAACATGTTTGATTAAGTGTCCATTCATTTTATTTTAACTATATTGTCAAAGTGGTCAGTTAAGTACAATAATAAAAAAAAAATATATAATTCTCTATCTACCTTTACTTTGCACAAATATACACGAGACATTATTTGACGAGTGTACATAGTGTTATAATGCCTATATATACTGTACTTCTCTTTGGCTTAAACTATCGACTACTTTATTCCTTTTCTTAAGCCTACTCTGATTATACTCTCTCTCTCCCCTTTCATTTCCTCCTTTTCACTGCTCTCTTTCTCTCTCTATCTGTGTGTGTGTGTGTGTGTGTGTGTGTGTGTGTGTGTGTGTGTGTGTGTGTGTGTGTGTGTGTGTGTGTGTGTGTGTGTGTGTGTGTGTGTGTTCTGCCAACAAACAACACTGTGTAGTAGTATGTATGCTGCATGTACATATATTAACTTTCAAAACAAATTCATCGATATTCAAATATGGGGACTAAACTAATTTGACGTCCGTGCTTGGTCAGAATAATTAAAGCCGGCACAAAGGGAAATAATTTATTGATCTCTCTCTCTCTCTCTCGCTCTCTCTCTCTCGCTCTCTCTCTCTCTCTCTCTCTCTCTCTCTCTCTCTCTCTCTCTCTCTCTCTCTCTTCCACTTGTTTTCATTAATAAGTCACTTTTTATTAACTGTTTCTCTACATCAACATTTCACTCCATCTTCTACCATTGTCCTAAAGCATCCAAAACGTTAATTAAGTACTATAATCCTATTAAGTTAATATACATAATTGGCTTCACGGGGTAACTTGATGCAGGTATAGGAAGCCCCTCTCTATGGCTCTCAGTATTTCTCTATCTATCTATCTATCTATTTATTTATCTATCTATCTATTTATTTATCTATCTATTGGGGTTTTGTATTACACTGCTGACGTCATTTGGCATCCATACTCAATCACACTACGTTCTTCGCTTACACACTTCACTTCATACTCGTTTCAAACCCACACTCACTCACAGTTTTTCACTCATTTTCAAACCCCACACACTCAGGTCTTCACTCATAGCAAACCCACACTCACACACAGTTTTTTTCACTTGCATATTTCACTACCCACATCTTCACTCTCATTTCAAAGCTACACTCACACCCGGTTCTTTACTCACACATTTCACTTCCCCATCTTCATTCACACTCATTTCAAACCCATCTGCATATCCAATCACCTTTACAGCCACATATACACCACTTGCATCCACCTGCCCATCCACCTGTACATCCACCTGACTACAATACATCTACCACCTTGATCCATGCACACATTTTATTGCATCTTTATCCCCTCGCCAATCTACCATTCCCACCACCTCATCCTCTTTACCAGTCTCCTTTGATATTTTTTTACGTCAACAATTCCTACACTTTTATTTTTACCTCGGTTAATCCCACCTCTCTACTATTCTCATTTCTCTAACACCTTGCAGCCAGCCAGTCAGTCAGTCAGTCCCTAAGCAGCCCGAAGCTCAAATGCGATAAACAACAAGATTAACTAACTTTCTTTATTACTTCCCTCCCTCAGCGACCTTCCTTCCTTCCATCCTGGTTCAGTGGAAGGAAACAAAAAAAGTACAAGTACACGATACCTAAAAAACACGACCGTGGGAGTACAAGCAAACAACAGCAAATATAAAAGGAGAGTGAAAATAAGGAAGAGGAGGAGGGAACTAACTAAGAAGAGGAAAACGAAGAATAACCACACCAACAAAAGCAGGAATAAGAAGAAGAAAACGGGAGTGAAGGAAACGTGTTAAAGAAAAAAAAATGATAAAAGAACAAACACCCGAGGACAATACAAATAAAAGTGAATAAGGAAATATAAAATTGTTGGGACGAGGGAAGGGGAGACACACGATAAAGAAAAAAAGATAAGACGAAATAAAAACAAACTGGAGAAGAACCAAGTACAAAAAAAAAAAAAAACTTCAAGATAAAAGTAGAAATAAAAATAATGTGACGAGATAAAAAAAAAAATGGGTGGTGGAACTGAAGTTAGAAAAACGATAACGAATGACAACACACAGACCCTTATGGTGTAATAAAAAAAAAAAAAACATAAATAAAAAAATGGGAGGGGGGAAACGGATGGACAATAAAAAAAAATATATATATATAAATTAAAAAAAATGGAAGAATAACCAAATTATTGTAAAGAAAAAAAGTGAACGGGTGAAAGAAGAAACGAAAAAAATAGGAAGACACGAAACAGAAAAATGGAAGGTCAACATAAAGGTCGAATCCAAGTGATAGTGTCCCTAATTTGTGGGTCTGAACCTGGCCCCCTTGACTCTGAAACATGGAGGAAGGATACAATGGAAGAGCAAGTCCAGGAGGAAGAAGAGGAGGAGGAAGAACAAGAGAATTGAGGAGGAGGAGAAGGATAAAGTTGAGGCAGAACAGGAGGACGACGATAAAGTTGAGGCAGAACAAGAGAAGAAATAAAGAGAAAAAAAAGGAGGACAAACAGGAAGAACATGAAGAGGAGAAGGCACACGAGGAGAGGAAGACGAGGAGGAAGAGGAAAAGGAATAGGAAGAACAAGAAAAGGAGGAATATGAAAAAGAAGGAACAAAGGAGGAGGAAGAGGAAAATTAATTTCTTAATCAATCTTCAGTGGATTAAGTTACAGTAATTTATCCCTATCAAAGACACTAACACAACAAACATATCATTAGTAAATAGTGAAGAGCAATATATATAATGACTAGATAGATTAATTTTAGATACTCACCACGACTTCCCCTTTATTTCCCCGTCTCTTCTCTCCCTCTCAGTGCCTCTCGTCTCTCCCTCTCACTATCTCTCCGTCACCACTCTGAAACAAAAGTAAACACAAATAAAATCAACATTGTCGTCACTTCTGAACATACACATTATGCAAATAACTCCAACCAGCACACACTCAGTCAGGCACAGACATTAAACACAACACACATGGAAGCAAAAGCATGCATAATACACACACACACACACATCTACACACATCTACACACACACACACCGCTGCACACACACACACACACACACACATCTACACACACATCTACACACACACACACATCTACACACACACAGCTGCACACACACACACACACAGCTGCACACACACACACACACACACGAAATTTCCCTGTCTTCTCCTGTCTGTCCTTCTGGTTTCTCCTTGTTCTGTCCCTCATTTATTTCTTCAGCTTATATCCTCATTTTCTCCTCCCTTGACCTCTAATCCATTTCCTGCTTCCCCAAAACATCTAAAACTCTCTGTGCCATTAAAGAAATCTTCCACTTCTTTTCGCACAACTTCTTACCCAACTTCCCTGGTCTTCGCTCCCTTCCCTTCCCTTCTCCTAGTCCCTTCTTCTTCATTTCCTCCTCCTCCTCCTCCTCCTCCTCCTCCTCCTCCTCCTCCACTTTCCCTATCTTCAAACTTTCCACTTCCTCTTCCTTCTTCTCCTAGTCACCTTTCCTCTTTAACTTGGTCCCCTTCCTCCATCATCCATTTTATTTCCAGTATTGCCATTTTTTTCTCTCTCTCTCTTCACTCCTTCCTCCCCTGTGTATCTCTTCCTTCTCTAGTCTTTTCCATTTTCCCCTTTCAAATATTTTCACTCGTACCTTTCCTTACTCTCACTTTATGCCTTTTCCTCCCATTTTCTCTTCCCTCCCTTTTCCCCTCCTTCTTTAACAATTAACAAATAATCCTCAAACTTCTCTCCCACTCTCGCTCGTCCCCCCCCTCCCCCCCTCCCCCTACAAACCAAACTCCTCCAACAACTTTGTATATAAACTTCTCACCTATTCCCTTCATTCTCTTCATTACTTTTCCCAACCCCCCAATCTCCTCTTAACAAATCTCCAATATTCTCACCCCTCGCCTTCTCTCTCTCTATATATATTTTTTTTAACTCGTCTTAACTTCTCCAAACATTGCTCCTGTTCTCTCTCTTTCTTTCTCTTTCTCTCTCTTTCTCCCTCCTTGATTTTTTTTTCTCCACTCCCTCCATCCCTCTGTCCTCTTAACTTCTCCAAACATTGCTCCACTCCTCCTTCCTCCCAAGACCTCGGAACACTCTGGACCTTCGCTAAATTGGAAAACTTGCTTAGCCTCATATACAGAAATATCGCGACCTAGAATTAAAACTTAGAACTAGAAAACCGTTCCAGTTTGGACCACGAGAAGTTAACAACTGGAGAAAGTACAGTGGATTGCCAGTGATACCAGGAACGAACACACACACACACACACACACACACACACACACACACACACACACACACACACACACACACACACACACACACACACACATATGGGGCAATACTCACATACATACGGGGCAATACTCACATACATACACACACACACACACTAAAACACTCACTCACACACACATACAAACACACACCTAAACGCTCGCACATACACTTTCATATTACAGAGCATACATACAACTACAGTATGTTTGTTAGGATATTATGTATGTGCTGCCCCGGACAGAAATCTATGGACTAGCTTTCACTGGTTGAGCTCAGTATAATGTAACGTTAAGAAACAAACTATTTAATATTTCCCATTAGCACCGAGATTAAGGGATTACAATGCTACCTCTACAATGGAAAATGTCATATAAAGTATATCGTATTAATATATATAAAACGAGAAATGAAAGATGATATTCACTATTCATATAAAATCGAGCAGACAAAAGGAAATATGGCGAAACCCGATACAACAAGAGCGTGGAACCTCGGCATAGATTAATCCCCTCTCTAAATGGATTTATTTCTTACTTTTTCTATGCGTAATATCAAATAATGGTGATTTTTTTTTTATGCGTTATATTCTTAGGAGTATAAATAAAATTCTTGTCCCAGGTTTGATAAAGAAAATCAGTTACAAGGTCATTTGTATTTTGCTCTAGATAATAATTATAATATTATTGGCCAAGAGCAGATGTACGATTAATGTTTTCAAAGTAATGTCTGTTCTTATTTTTATCTGAGTCGATACATAAATAATATATATTTAATACTTATTGATTTACCTCTAAATTATTAAACTATTAAACATTTTATTAAATTACTATATTATGAGGTAAAGGTGAGTCAGGTAGTTAGTGTTATCAGAGCCTGGTGTTGTGGCTGTAAAATTTAATACCAAAGCCAATTACCAGAATAATATTAAAGAATTTTTTTCACATGATGTAATGATCTGCCCTACATCGCTAAGCATGAATGACAAGACTATGGAGCGCCAGAACCCTACAGTGGCACGATTCAAACCCAGACACTCCTTCCTGCCTTATATACAACTCTGAGAATCGATGCTGGACAGAAACTAATAAAATAATTCCCTTATCTCGAACAACAGTTTGACCATAGGACCACTCGAGGGGCATTTTACTTTATACCATGAAATATAGTCCATGCAGAGATATAATTAAGTCCGTGGCGGTACATCGTTTATTATGATTGTAAATACTCATAACTTTGTTCATAGTTTTGAAATACAGATCACCCACTTCGCCAAACAAACTTACATTATTATATACATCGGTAAAAACATTCTCTCACCATAAAAACTCACATTATAATATACATCAGTAAAAACATTCCTTCGCAAAAAAAAAACTTGCATTATAATATACGTAAGTAATAACATTCCCTTGCCAAATTAGACAGGCACAAACCCTCCCTTACACTGACACACATCAAACACACACACTAACTAAATGATAAGGGACAACACCCAGATTGATGACTGAATTAATTACTTATCCTCTGATGCTTCTGTGTGTGTGTGTGTGTGTGTGTGTGTGTGTGTGTGTGTGTGTGTTCCCTCTTGTCTTCTCAGCTACTCCTATTATCCTCTTCTTGTTACACACTCTCCCATATTCCACCTTTATTCATTAATTTTCTGTATTTATCTTTGCTCCTCCCTTCTCTACTCCGTCTTTCTTTCTATTTCCTCACTCGCCCCTCCTTCCTTCTATCCACTTTATTCCTTCACTGCTTTATCTCCTCTCTCTCTCTCTCTCTAAAATAATCCCTCCCCAGGCTCCTTTTCTTTCCTTCTGTAGCCTCTCCCTTCTCTCCCTCTTCCCTTCCCCCCTCTTCCCTTCCCCTCTCTTCCCTTCCCTCTTCCCTTCCCTCTTCTCTTCCCTCTTCTCTTCCCTCCCCCTCTCTTCCCTTCTCGTGTCCTGCCATCCAAGACATATATAAGTACACAATACACCCGCCAGATCACCCAATCTTCCTACTAATGCTATAATCTCATTTAACCTGAGTCACATCGGGATCCTCTCATTATTATTCCCTTTGTCCAATTTTCTCTTTCATGTATTATATTTTTTATCAGTTCAGTTTCATTACCCCTGTATACTGTGTCCATTATTCCCCTGTCTCTTTCTTGTTTACTCTTTCTCTTGTTTACCCTGTCTCTTGTTTACCGTCTCTTCTTTACTCTCTTCTTTCTGTTTTTAGTGGTTTGTTTACATTACCCCTCTCGTCTATTTTGCTATTCTCTCATTTTCTTTATTTACCATTCTCTCTCTCTCTCTCCAATTTCCTTCTCGTCTCAATGATCTTTCCCTAAACACTGACGGAGGGTGGAGGGACGGAGAAGGAACGGGTCAAGATAACTTATAATACTATTTAAACGATACGTATGAATTGATAACATATAGGCTGGAAAAAAACACAAATAAAATAAAATAAAGATGCTGGTGTGATGATGAAGCGAGAATGAGAGAGGATGGATGGATGGATGGAGAGAGAGGGAAAGCAGATTACCCCCCCGTCTATATTCGTGTGTCGGGCAGAATTACACTTTCATCAGACGCCATTCAGACCTGCGCAATCAGAAAATTGAGGCCGAGGTTGCTCTGATCTAACCCACTCCTATTCTTTTTACACACAATATTATTTTACAAGAAGTTTGGGAAGAGTTAGTCAGGACACCTCATAGTTGTATAGTTGAACACACATTAAGTTGGTAATTCTTTTTTGGTACATTGGAGTGCCTTGATTCCTCCAAAGTATGCTGGGAAACAGGACCAGAAGAGCGAAAATAATAGTGTTCTGTTGCTTGGAATAGTTTGGAGGATTCAGTTGCTCCAGATTTACCAACACAAAACTTTCCCCTTATGGGTATAGTATACTTCTGGAACATTGAAGCTCCTGGATTCCTCCAAAGAATATCAAGAAACAGGATCAGATTAACAAAAATAATGGTGCCATGTTGCCTGAAATAGTTTGTAGGAATCATTAAATTTACCAACATTGTACGACCCCTTTAATTAAATTTACTAAACACATTTTATTTTATTTTTTGAGGTGCGACAATACAACAACAGACTAAAATTTGCAACAGCTAAAACAAGCAAGCAAGAATTAAACATTATATCTACTGTTAGAAACTATAATACAGAATTCCAGAGAGAGTAAATATTCCAACACCTTAGAGCTACATATACTGTGAGTGGTAGCTTTTTTTACAAACATTCTTCTCCAAATGTATCTACGGCCTGAAATTCCAGATCCAAAAGCTGGAAAATAGGCTTCCAGCTCACCACTACCAGCCTATAACTAGATTATACCCGATTTTACTGTCCCCCCCCCACTCCCTCCTATGCCCCCATTCACTCCTACACACACTCTCTCTCTCTCTCTTTCTCTCTGTCTCTCTCTCCGTCAGCTCATATTCTCCCTCCCTCCCTCCCTCTCTCTAAGATTTCCTTTCCCCTTACACCACCCAATTTTTACCCTCTTTCTTATATTCTTAACCCCACTCATTTCCTTCATTTTGTATATACTGTTCCTCCTCCTTACCCTTTCCTTACATATTCCCTCACCTTACCTTACCTTTATCTTCATCCCTCTAATTTCCTCTGTTGCATATTTTACTCCTGATTCCATTACTCCTCTTCTCCTTTCTCTTCTGACACACACTGATCCACCTACTTACCTACCTCTTCTCTTTTCTCTCCTGACACACACACCTCTTTTCTCCTGACACACCCACCTCCTCTCTTTTGACACACCCACCTCTTCTCTCCTGACACACCCACCTCTTCTCTCCTGACACACACTGAACCACTCACCTCTTCTCTATTCTCTCCTGACATACACTAACCCACTTATCCACCTCTTCTTCTCTCTTGACAAACACCGACCCACCCACCAATTCTGTTTTCTCTCCTGACACCCACCCACTCACTCACCCACTCTCCTTTTCTCTCTACACCCACTCAAACACCCACCCACCCACTTCTTCTGTTTTCTCTTGGTGTTTTCTTTCCTTTCCTTCCAGTTGCCGAAAACACAGAGCACGAAGAGTCCAAACCTCCTTGAATTTAAATGTGATGCGAGAGAGTGAATGAGGGGGTCGAGTCCAGATGGAAAGGAGGCCGAGAACGAATAAAAAAAAATAATATTAATAAAATAAATAAAAAATACTAATAAAAACATATAATGATAAAATAGGAGGCAGGAGAGGAATAACAACAGAAAGAATGGGAATGGGAAGTATAAGAATAAATAAATAAATAAATGTGTAGAAACAGGAGGGAGAGTGGGAGAGATGGAGGTGGGAGGAGGTGGAGGTGGGAGAGGAGGTGGAGGTGGAGGAGGAGGAGGGAGTGGGAGGTGGAGGAGGAGGAGGGAGTGGGAGGTGGAAGAGGTGGAGGTGGGAGAGGAGTAGGTGGAGGTGGAGAATAGTTTGTGAAAGAGGACATTGAGAATATTTACTTGATCGGAGTCGACAGTTTTCTAAATACGGCCAAACTTTCTTCCTTAATTGGTTTAAATTTCCTGGAAGACTATTTTTCATCAGAGAGGAGGAAGGACGTGGGATTTGGAAGAAGATGGGAGGAGGTATGGACGGAGGAATTAAAGGGAGGTAAAGTAGTAACAGGGAGGGAGCTATGGGGGGCATGGAAAAAAAAAGGGGTGGTGGGGTGGCTGGAAGGGATAAGGTAATGGACTGGAAGAAGCAAAATGAATATAAAAGCTGGAAGTAAAGAAAAAAACAAGAAATAATAAAAACGGTAAGATGAAAAAGTGGATCATGAGAAAGTGTAAATATGATGGATTATGAAAAGAGAGAAACAACTATAGAAAATTTAGTACATTAATTTCCTTAAGAACACCAAACTTTTCTTCTAGTCATGTTATTATCTGACTAATACTTGAATGAGTCAGCTGAACAATGCCTACACTGTATATGTACAGAATATTGACGTCTCTTAATTTTAACCAATGGTGTGTGTAAGAATTTCTGAGGCCGACTGTACGAAAGGCGTGAATAATATCTATCTATATCTATCCATCCCTCCATCTATCACTCCCTCCCTCCATCCCTCACTCCCTCCCTTCCCTTCATCCATCCCATCCATTCCATCCATCCCTCACTCCCTCCCTCCATCCTTTCCTTCCATCCATCCCTCACTCCCTCCCATCCATCCATCAATCCATCCTTTCCTTCCATCATGAACGACAAACACGAAACATTGGTTGATGAACGATGACTGCTGCCAGAATCATGATGCCGGGAACGAGGCGAATGAGTCTCAACATGTGGCAATGCTGTTAAATATTTCTCTGGTGTATAAGAGTTGGCACGTGTTGAACTATTGGTACATGTTGGACTATTAAATATTTCTAGTTTAAGAGTTGGTACGTGGTGAACTATTACCAATTATTTGTTTTTAGTTTTGGTTTCATTTTGGTTTGGTATTTTGATTTCGGTGTGAGAGTTGACACGTTGCAATATTACCAATGATTTCGGGTGTACAATATTGCAAATTATTTCGAGTGTAAGAATTTGTACACATTGCAATATCACCAACAATTTCGAGTGTAAAGTTAGTTTGCTATGTCTCGCAATACCACCAATGATTTCTGATGTTGTTGTGGGAGTTTGGCCCGTGTTGCAATACCACCAATGATTTTTTTCCTCCAATTTTTTCCCTCCCTTCCTTTTTTCACATTTTTCCCTCTCCTTTTTTCTCCTCCCTTCCTTTTTTCACATATTTTCCCTCTCCTTTTTTTCCCTCCCTTCCTTTTTTCACATATTTTCCCTCTCCTTTTTTTCCTCCATTTTTTCCCTTCCTTCTTTTTTTCACATTTTCCCTCTCCTTTTTTTCCTCCATTTTTTTCCCTCCCTTCCTTTTTTTCACATTTTTCCCTCCTTTTTTTCTTCGTTTTTTTTTCTGATGTAAGTGTTTGATGCATGTAATTATAGAACTGTAAGATAATTAGGCTCGTAATGCCCTAGTTAGCAAAGACTAATAACAATCCCCATATAATAAAGAACAGAAGAAAATATGGCAAAAACAAGGTGAAAAAAGGAGATGGATTTTATGGCAACGAAAGAAAATACGAGGAAAATTGACTATATAAAAAATACCTAATAGTTAATTAAAAACACAAGCTAAAAAAAAAAATGAGAGGAAATAAACTACGTGAATCAAATAAAATAAATGTAAAAAGAAAAAAACAAAATAATCACACACAAGTATAAATAAATAAATGATCCAATTCGATAAAAAAAAAAAAAAAAAAAAAAAAAAAAATGTATAAAAAGGTATGTATCCCTCCCTTTAAAACCCAGACCGAAATAGGAATCATGAGGGTTCTAATGGAGCTATAAATTAAGGTAAGGTAAAGTAGGGTGTTGTTCTCTCAGACCTGTTTGTGGTAATGGCTTTGGGGAACGAGATGTGTGCTTTATGTGAGCTGTGTGTGTGTGTGTGTGTGTGTGTGTGTGTGTGTGTGTGTGTGTGTGTGTGTGTGTGTGTGTGTGTGTGTGTGTGTGTGTGTGTGTGTGGTTTAGAGAGAGAGAGAATATGTGTGTTTTATTAGTGAGAATGTGTGTGTGTTTATTTTTAGTGTTTTTTATTTATTTTTTAGAGAATGTTTTTTATTTATTTTTTAGAGAATGTTTTTTATTTATTTTTTAGAGAGAGAATGTGTGTGTTTTGTTTTTAGAGAGAATGTGTTTTTTATTTATTTTTAGAGAGAATGTGTTTTTATTTATTTTTAGAGATAATGTGTTTTTATTTATTTTTAGAGAGAATGTGTTTTTATTTATTTTTAGAGAGAATGTGTTTTTATTTATTTTTAGAGAGAATGTGTTTTTATTTATTTTTAGAGAGAATGTGTTTTTATTTATTTTTAGAGAGAATGTGTTTTTATTATTTATTTTTTAGAGAGAGGATGTGTGTGTTTTGTTTTTAGAGAGAGAATGTGTGTGTTTTGTTTTTAGAGAGAATGAATGTGTGTGTGAGTGTGTTATGTGAGGATGTGTGTGAGGGAGATAGAGAGAATATGTGCGTTATGTGAGCATTGTGTGTGTGTGTGTGTGTGTGTGTGTGTGTGTGTATTTGAGAGAGAGAATATATTACCAGATGGTAGTCGATGAATATATAATGAAGGACAATAAGAACAGAAATTGGCGTCGGCTTTGACCTGACCTGACCTGACCTGACCGGGGGGAGGGAACGTAGAATCACTCACACCATTATTACCAAGTGGGGGGGGGGGGGGCAGGGAGGGGGGAGGGGGCAAGTTGATGTCGGTGAATTGGGTACTACTCTCTCCTTAATTCCAACATCATGCTACCTACTATTTCCTACCAATAATTTTGAAGCAACACACATATTCCTCCAGACTATTTCAAAAGCATTATTATTATTACTAATGTTGTTGTTATTATTATTGTTATTGTTATTGTTGTTATTGTTCCTATCCTTCTCCAATTTTATTTTTATTTTCTCCTCCTCCTCCTCTTACTCCTGGTTAATAGTTTTCATCTTTCTCTTGGTTAATTTTCTTCCTCCTCTTGTTTATACTTCCTTTTCTTCCTCTAGGTTAATTCTCTTCCTCTTATTTAGTTTATTTTCTTCCTCTTCATCTAGGTTAATTCTCTTCCTCTTCCTCTTTGTTAATTCTCTTCCTCTAAGTTAATTCTCGTCCTCTGTTAATTCTCTTCCTCTTGGTTAATTCTCTTCCTCTTGGTTAATTTTCTTCCTCCTCCCCCTTCTCCTCTTCTCTGTCTACCACCAGCCAAATGAGGACATATACATTCAAATCTCACCAACCCACAATCATCTCTCAACATTAAGCATCTCGCCCCTAGCTGTGTGGTGGAAGGGAAGGGAAGGAGAAATAAAGGGGAGGGAAGGGAAGGGAAGGGAAGGGAAGGAGAAATAAAGGGGAGGGGAGGGGAGGGGAGGGGAGGGGAGGGAAGGGGAGGGGAGGGAAGGGAAGGGACAGGACATGAAGGGGAGGGGAGGGGAGGGAAGGGAAGGGAAGGAGAAATGGGAATGGGAGGAAAGGCGAGGAAGCGTGAGAGAGAAAGTGGGAGATGAGGGGAGGGAAGGGAAGGAGAAATGGAAATGGGAGGAAAGGCGAGGAAGCGTGAGAGAAAGAGGGAGATAAGAGGCCATGGATGTGTATAACAAGAAAGGTGGGAACTAGGAAAGGTTGAGAGGACAGTGAATATAGGAGCACAACCGTCAGTGGAGATAAAAATAATGTACGGTATATATAAACAATTAGAAATTAAATATATTGTTAGTTTAGTGTATATGGGAGAAAATACATTAATGACAACTAGACAGAAAGACGCACATTATAGTAAATGAAGGGGAAAATAGGTTGTTGAAAAGGGAGCCAGTGATGTAGTCAGAAAATTGGAGGTACGTGAGTCCTTCAAATATCGCCACGAAACACCACCTATATGGAAGGAGTTAGTTTCGAGACATGGTTAGGAGGAATCAGAAGCCTCCTATTAATCATACACAATCACAAGGTTCCTTAAAAAAAATCATGTCAACTGATACTAAATAGAAAAAGTAATCCATTTCCTTCTCCTTCTTTTCTATCGTCTCTTTCATTTGCCTTTCCTATTCTCTTTCCACCTACTCCCTTCCTTCCTTCCTTCCTTCCTTCCTCTTGTTCCTCCGTTTCATCCAATTAAGCCTCATTCTAGTTCATTTTTCTTTTAAGTAATCATATTATGTTCTCGGTAATTCGGTCCTTTTCATCCACATTTACCTCTCCCCTTTCCCTGGCCTCATTTCTGTCTTCATCTATTCTACAGCATTTTCTTCTTCCGTGTGCTATACCTTTTTTCTTCCTCCAATTCCAAACATTCTTCTCTATGTTCACTTTCCATTCCTCCCTCACCCTGTCTACTCATGTTTCCTCTCTTCCTCTCTCTCTCTCTCTCTGTGTCAGGAGCTGTTATTCCTTCCCTCCTCCTCCACTGTTTCTCCATCCCTCCTATCGTGCCCCCACCCCCACCCCCCTCCTCCTCCACCCCTAGCCCCCTCCTCCTCCACCCCTTCTGACTATCTTCCTTCAACACACCTGTCAATTTCACGATCTCCCTTAAACCTCTCGCTCCTATCTCTCTCTCTCTCTCTCTCTCTCTCTCTCTCTCTCTCTCTCTCTCTCTCTCTCTCTCTCTCTCTGTCTCTGTCTCTGTCTCTCTCTGTCTCTGTCTCTCTCTAACCTTTGTTCCTCTAATCTACCTAAGTTTCCTCCTTCTCCTTCCATTCCTGTGCACCCCTCATTTCTCCATCAGCTTATCTACAGTATACTTAAACCTCCCTACATCCCTCCCTTTTCCTCCCCTCCTTGTGCCTCCCTTATCCCTCGTTTTATCTCCCTTATCCCTCCTTATGCCTACCTTATCCCTCTCTTGCCTCCCTCCAACCCTCCCTTCAAATCTCTATTCCTGTCTCCCAAATCTCCCAATCTCTACCTCCCTATACCTCGTCTCGTCACATTATAATCTCCATTTCCTCGGTTCATTTTCATACTAATAACTGTCATCATCATCTCAATCACTCCTATTATAATACGGTATATCATCAGGATGTCCTTCTTGATTCATTAGCCTGAACCCCTCCCTCCCCCCTCCCCTAAAAAAAAGGAAAATAAGAAATAAAGAAACGTCATATTCTCCACCTCTCCCTTTCTACTGCTTTGTATCACTCTCGTTATCTATAGGTTTCATTCTGTTCCATTATTCTGTACTTTTGTGGCTATCTGTTTTCTTTTTATCTCCTTTTCTGCTAGCAAAAAAAAAAAAATTACTAAAGAAAACAAAAACATAGACTCTAACTAACCGTCTCTTTAACTTTCCCTTATATACTTCTGTGTCTACTTGTCTTCTTTTTATTTACCTCCTTTTTTTTCTTTTTTCTTTTTTCGTTTCCTGGTAGCAATGAAAATAATCGACTCTAACCGTCTGTATATAGAACTTAAGGGGAGAGTACGGTACACTGTTGGTAAATCTGGAGCAAATAATTCCTCCAAACTATTCCGGGCAACAGGATACCATTATATTTCTTCATCTGGGTCTGTTTCCTGGCATAGTTTGGAGGAATCAAGGGACTCTAATCCATCAAAAGTATACTCTCCCCTTAACCTCCTTGACCTGTATTGCTTATCCTTATGTTATTCGACTCAACTTTCATTTTCTCAACTGTATTCCTTGCTTCTGAACTCAACCTTTCACTTGTATGACATGATAATACCATTTAAATAACAACGAATCTCATAAAATTATCATAACAGACTATTAATAATTCACGTAACTATGATAGTCAAATGCCACACTATCATAGAGTGAGGAAGTGGTTTGCATTGTGATTGGAGAGTTGGAGATAATGATAAGGTGATTGGTGATGTTATTATAAAGTGTGGTGATGTTATTATAAAGTGTGGTGATGTTATGATAAGGTGTGGTGATGTTATGATAAGGTGTGGTGATGTTATGATAAGGTGTGGTGATGTTATGATAAGGTGTGGTGATGTTATTATAAAGTGTGGTGATGTTATGATAAGGTGTGGTGATGTTATGATAAGGTGTGGTGATGTTATTATAAAGTGTGGTGATGTTATGATAAGGTGTGGTGATGTTATGATAAGGTGTGGTGATGTTATTATAAGGTGTTATGTTGTGTTGTCTCCAGCCAGGCAGTCAGTCAGTCAGTCAGTCAGTCAGCAGAGGATTGCCTGATTTGGGTCGTGCTTCAGTCATGCAAGTATCAAGTGACAGATAAGCCTGTGGTATTAATTAAAGATGATCAGTGAAGGTATAACTTGAACTGGGGGTCAGGGTGGGAGAGGACTACAGGGGTATGTATACAGTGGTATCCTTAAGGGGGTAATTCCCTTTTGGTGTATTGGAGTGTGTTAATTCCTCCAAAGTATGCCATGAAACAGCACCAAGTTAACAAAAATAATGGTGTTCTGTTGTTGCTTGGAATAGTTTGGAGGATTCAGTTGCTCCAGATTTACCAACACAAAACTTTCCCCTTAAAGGCGAGATTCTCTATTGGGTGAAATGAAAGGTCTGTGATTCCTTCAAACTATGTCATGAAACAGATCCCCTATTAATACCATTGAGGGCGTCTTATGTTTTCAGGCATATATAGTTAGGAGGAATCAGTCGTTTTCCAATTTACCCTCAAAAGAATTTCCCCTTTACCCACCAATCTCTCACTAGTCTTATCATATACTTGCTGACATTTTTAAGTGTTTTACAGTCCCAAACATTTTTTTTACTCGTTCGTTATTAATAATCTTTCCCCACCATATAAGTATTTCTCCCACTCATTGGCTTTTCCTTTCTTCATACTTCAATCCTCTATATAATTCCTCATCTCCTACAACCACACTTCTCTTTTCAAACATCCCCTTTCCATGCCATTTTTCCCCCCACCATACTCACTCCTCCGTCACACATCATCCCTCCACCTCATGAATAAAGTGGAGCTGGTTATTCCTCTTCCCAGTTCCATCTAGATAGACACACGTTATCTCTCGTCTTCACTCCTCCATCCCTCACACTGCATCCCTCACTCCTCTGTCCCTCACTCCTCTGTCCCTCACCTTCTCCCTCACACTGCATCCCTCACACTCCGTCCCTCACCTTCTCCCTCACACTGCGTCCCTCACCTTCTCCCTCACACTGCATCCCTCACACTCCGTCCCTCACACTCCGTCCCTCACCTTCTCCCTCACACTGCGTCCCTCACCTTCTCCCTCACACTGCATCCCTCACACTCCGTCCCTCACCTTCTCCCTCACACTGCGTCCCTCACACTGCGTCCCTCACTCCTAATTCTCTGTGATCTATATTACTCTGCAGCTATCTGATCTCTGAATGTGTTTACCATGTATTAATTGTATGCAGTACCTACCTAAATATATATATTAATTTTGTACTTACTTTAAAATATAAAAAGAAACATAAATAAATTCCTGCTATTATATTAACAACTACTATCACCACATCAAAACCACTTTACCTGTCATCAGACCTCTTTTACCACTTTGCCTCTCAGACTCCCTCTTACAGTATAGTCTGCCTCTCAACCCACCTCCTGCCTCACTGCCTGCCTGCCTGCCTACCTTCCACCTTTGTCTATACTCATCACTATCCCCGTCAGCCCAAGGGAATACCAATTTGCATGCTATTTCTCCAGCTACTACTACCAATCTAACAGGTTACTTATATACCAAATTCACTACTGTATTCCCCGATATATCTATCATCTTGTCTTTCGTTCTGGTCACAGCCTCCTCTTTCTTACTACTTTCTCCTTTTGCAGCATTATTCTTGTTAACCCAAACATCACTTTCTTCATCTCCATCTACTGTACACAATGACGAACGCTTTCCCAATTCTCTAATTACTTACCTACCTACCTACCTACCTACTTGCGGCTTAATCCGTCTACTATGAATCTACACATCTACCTATTCCTTTAGCAGGTTTCGTACATACATACATATCTACCTACCTATCTCTCTAACCACATCCCTCTATAACCAAGTGTGTGTGTGGTGTGTGAGTGTGGGAGATGAGAGCCCAGTGACTACAGTACGGAGGAGGGGAGATAAGAAGGGTTGGTTGATTAACAGACAGGGAAGCGGGAGAAGTGGAGGAGGAACGGTAGGGTGAAGTGAACTGGAGGGGTGAAGGAGAAAGGGGTAGTAGCAGATATAGAGGAAAGGGACGGAAGGGGATTGGAGGGACGTGAGGGAATTGTAGCACGGAGGGGAGAGGGAGAGAGAGAAATGGAGAAGGAAAGGAAGGGAGGCAGTGTAAAGTGAGAATGTGGAGGTGGAGGAGGAAGGAATATGAACACAAAAGAGATGGTAATCATAATGGTAGCTGGAGGGGTTGAGGGAATAAGAGGGAGGGAGTACTAGAGTGTGAGTGAGTGAGTGAGGGAGAGATGGAGTGAGGGAGAGAGGGAGAGATGGAGAGGAGGTATGGAAGAGGAATAAGTACACAAGATCACATGAAGAAAAGAAGAAATGAAAATCTGAAGGGATGTGAAATAAGAAGAAAAGAACTGAGGAGGAATAGGGAATAAAAGGAGACAGGTAAGAAAATAAAAGAAAGTGTGAAAGGAACTGCGAAGAGAAGAATGAAAAGGAAGAATGGAAATCGAGACAGTAAGGAAACGAATGAAAGAAAGAGACACTGGCAATAAGCTAGGAGGAGTGTGTATGTACCAGACGGAGGGAGGAGAGAGAGAGAGAGAGAGAGAGAGAGAGAGAGAGAGAGAGAGAGAGAGAGATGAGTTAGAGAAAGAGATAGTGAAACCAACTTGTAAACTAATAAACACAAAGGATGTTTCTCTCTCTCTCTCTCTCTCTCTCTCTCTCTTTCCTGAAATCGTCGAGGAAGCTATTGGGGGAGGGGGAGCAGTAATGGGGGGCTGGCTGGGGGGGCGAGGGTGAAGAGGACTGTCGAGCTGCCATTACTGTGTGACGAGTGTTGAAGGTGGGGGGAGGGGGGGGGTGAAGGGGGGGGGGAGGGGGGGAGTAGTTAATAATGAGGGGGAGGAAAATGTTCAAGTGTGGTAAAGAGAGGGGGAAGGGGGGGGGGCAAGGAAGTTAACAGAGGGGTGGGGTAGAAAGGAAGGAAGGAAACAAAGGGGGAGGGGGAAGGAAGGGAAGGAGTGAAATTGAGGAGGGGAGGAAAGGAAGAAGTGACATTGAGTGGGTAGAGGAAAGGAAGGAGTAAAATTGAGTGGGGGGAGGAGAGTAAAGAGTAAATTGAGTGGGAAGAGGAAAGGAAGGAGTGACATTGAAAGGGGGGGAGGGAGGGAGGGAGGAATATTGGGAAAGTGAAAAGTGAAGAATGGCTATGGAAAGAAAAAAAAAAAGATGGAAGGGGGAACTGCATGTGTTGTAGATATCTTTAGGGTGAAAGATGGGCAACAGAAAATATAAAATTAAATAGTATGGACGGAAGTTTCGGAAGGACTGGATAATGGAAAATTAATTGTATTAGTATAGGGGCGACGAGGGGATAAATAAGTGACGAGAGGAGAGTGAAGTGGGAGATAAAAAGAGTGAGTGAGTGAGTGAGTGAGTGGGTGGGAGAGGGAGAGAGCACCGAAGTGTAAGACATGGCAGAGAGAGAGAGAAAGTGAGAGGAGGGGGGGCAGAGTCAGAGAGAAAGAGGGGGGGGGTCAGAAAGAGGGGGGGGGGGAGCATGAAGGTAGGAGGAAATGGAGAAATGAACTAAGAGAGTGGAAGAGGGATAAGCGGGACGGAAAGAGGAGGAGGAGGAGGAGGAGGAGGAGGAGGAGGAGGAGAGGAGGAGGAGGAGGAGGAGGAGGAGGAGGAGGAAGTGTAAGATAGGGATGAGAAGACGGGGGAAGGAGAGGGGTGAAGAGTAAGAAAGAAAGGGAAGAGAGGTAAGGAGAGTAAGAATATGTGTAAAATAAATTGTGAACTAGGAAGAAGAAAAGAGATAGAAATGAAGACGAGAGAAGGATAAGAAAATCAAAATGAGGGAGGAAGACAAAGAGGAGGGAGGAGGACAAAGAGGAGGGAGGAGGACAAAGGAGGTGGAAGGCAGGGAGAACAGCATATGGAGATGGTAGAGACACCCCCCTCCCCCTCCCACTCCCCCCCCCACATGAAAAGGACAGAGAGGCGTGATGGGAGGAGAGGGGCCAAGGAGAACAGGGAGGAAGACAGCGTTAATTAGAGTGTGTGTGTGTGTGTGTGTGTGTGTGTTCGAGGGTTTGACAGACGGACAGTGAAGGGGGTCTGGTGGGGAAGGGGGGGGGGGACACTGGCTGGCTGGCTGACGGGTCCAACAAAACTCCCTCAAACACACACACACACACACACACAGAGAGACGAAGAGAACAGCTTACAAGGCAATACCGAGAGAGAGAAAGAGAGAGAGAGTGGGAAAGGAAGGTGGTTTAATTAAATGGTATATATTCAATGTGGGTGAAATGATTAGATGGGTATTTTTTCTTTCAGTTTGGAAGGATGGTTACATTTCCTTTCATTAATTAACACTTTTCACTTTCACTTCTTTTTATGTTCAATTCTCCCATTATTCCTCTTTCTCCATTCCTCTAACTTTATATTCCCTCACCTCTCACCTTACCCTTTCTATTCTCTTTGGACGTCACTATTCCATCTCTCTATTACCTCCATATTCACAGTCCTTCTTATCCCCCCTTCCCCGTTTATAATTACATGTTTTCACCTCTTTTGTTCGTCCAGTTTCTCCCTCCGGCATCCTTTCATCTCCTTGTACCCAGCCAGTTCCTTAATTCCTGGCTAATGTTTGCTTGCACTTTACTTCTAAAATGCCTTACTGCACCATCTCCCACTTTCCCATGCACTTATAATTACTTCCAACCTTCCTCCCTCAATTTCATACCTCTCATCTTCTGCGGCCTCGTGTTCATTATACTAAGTAGTGAAGCAACTAACGAGCTCAGAATAACATGCTAAACCTAATTATTGGACTTGATGAACGCTTAATGGTTACCAGTGAAGGTGATTAACGTCTTTGGCCACAGCTGTTTTTCATGAAGCTCAATTATAACAACAGTGATGCTGAAAAAACTATACACTGACCATTTTCACTTTGTTTGATTTGTAAGCCGTCGTTATTCTCGTCACTTTCTCTTTCCTCTTTTTTCCCCCCTTTCCTCCTCTTTTTTCCCCTTTTCCTCCTCTTTTTTCCCCTTTTCCTCCTTTTTTCCCCTTTTCCTCCTCTTCTGTTGTTGTTGTTGTCGTCGCTGCTGCTGGTGCTGTTGTTGTTGCTGTCTGACTTGTCTCGACCCAAGAAAATCACAACGATGCTATATTTTCCAAATCATTTTAAAGACCTGACGACAGAGCCGAAAAGGTTAAATTAACGATAAATCCGAAGAGTAGCGCTAAACATTCAAAGCGATTCGTAGCACTCATATGTCGCGATATTTTCTAAGTAGACCATTTTCTCTCTCATCTTGAAATTCCCCTGCTCCACTCTCTGCCACTTTATATCTTCCACTCTCTGCCACTTTATATCTTCCACTCTCTGCCACTTTATATCTTCCCCTGAATCTTTGTCTTCCTAATTATTGCACACCTTCCACTCTCTCACTCTCCCCTCTCTTTCACACCCTCTTCTCTGTCTCAGTCCCTCTTTCTTTTTCACATGCCCCTTCATCCTTTACTATCTTATTTCACACCTTTCGTTTTCCTCACTCCCTTCCCTATTATTTCACCCTCCTACTCTCTTTCTCTCTCTCGTTTCCCATTCTCACAGTCTCTCTCTCGTTTTCCATTCTCACAGTCAGTCTCTCTCTCTCCTCCCCCCTCCCTCTCTCTCCCCCCCCCTCCCTCTCTCCCCCCCCCCCCCTCCCCTCTCTCTCCCCCCCTCCCTCTCTCTTCCCCCTCTCTCTCTCTGACACCCTATGGAGCTCCGTGTTAGCAACTTCTGGTTCTCCCTTACAGGATATTGACACAAACAACACAAAAAGCAAATGCAAACACGGCTAGACAAACAGAGGCGCACACACACGTAGGAACAAACACATACACATACAAACACACAAGAGAAGATATTCATAAAAAAAAAAAAACATACATAAGCCCAAACCTAACCAGCACTCATTATAAGATACAGTACATCCTGCAAAAGTTAATGTCAAGACTGAGAATCCAAAAGTAAAGGAACACACAAACATGAAAAATAATAATAAATAATAATAAATAATAATAATAATAATAATAAAAATAAAAAAATAAAAAATAATAATAAAAAAAATAAAAATAATAATAATAAAAAAAAATAAAAATAATAATAATAAAAAAAATAAAAATAATAAACATAATAAAAATATATAATTATAATAATATAAATAAAATGTCGTGTTTTTGTGGCATAACGATGGTGAACTCAAAATAGCCTGTTTGATGATTAGTACAACCAATAATCACAGTTTCTCTAATAAACACACAACACATTGATGAGGATTATACATACACAGAAATATAACTTTAGACAGATTCACAAAGTCCATGTATGCAGAAAGTTATAATGAATGTAAATAAATAAACTCGTTTCGCCGTGTTGTTTTTTTTCCTTCTCAGACGCTGTTTTCCTCTTTTCCTTCTCAGATGCTGTTTTCCTCTTTTCCTTCTCAGATGCTGTTTTCCTCTTTCCATTCTCAGACGCTGTTTTTCCTCTTTTCCATTTCAGTCGCTGTTTTCCTCTTCCTTCTGCAGAGTCGCTGTTTTCTTCTTTCCATTCTCAGACGCTGTTTTCTTCTTTTCTTTCTCATATGCTGTTTTCCTTTTCCTTCTGCAGAGTAGCTGTTTTCTTATTTTCCTTCTCAGACGCCGTTTTCCTTTTTCCCTTCTGCTGAGTTGCTGTGGTTTCATGTGTATTTGGGAGTTGCAGTGACTCACATACATCCTCAAACCAACCATCGAAAAAGTTTGTCGAGCACTTCCATCCCTGCAGGAACTTCTTACAAGAAAACCTCAAACAAAACCCTTGACACATCAGACCACTTGATGCTGTAAGGTGTGTGTGTGTGTGTGTGTGTGTGTGTGTGTGTGTGTGTGTGTGTGTGTGTGTGTGTGTGTGTGTGTGTGTGTGTGTGTGTGGGACGAATATCACCTTCTCTTGTGCACAAACATTAAAAATATATATACAAAATACTACATACATACATAACGAGGAATGACACACATAAACAAGTCAACATATCGGGGAATGACAGATAATTATAACCTTTCCCTATTTCTAAAGTTCCTTCTTCCTCTGAATATATACAGAATAAATACTGATGTAAAGTCTGTATTATCAAGTTGCCAGATAAAAGGTATTCCTACTCGTATTATCAAGTTGCCAGATAAAAGGTATTCTTACTCGTATTATTTTGTGTTTTGTTACATAGATAAGACAGCGGAGG
>JAWZYT010002962.1:0-66196 GCA_034508575.1 Petrolisthes manimaculis | reverse complement strand
AGAAAGGAAATGAAGGAAAAGAATGAAGAAAGGAAGGAATGAGATGATGGAGGGAAGTAAATGAAGGAAGGAAAGAAAGGAAAGAAGGAAAGGAAGAAAGGAAATGATGGAGGGAAGGAAGGAAGGAAGGAAATGAATGAAGAAAGGAAATGATGGAGGGAAGGAAGGAAGGAAGGAAATGAATGAAGAAAGGAAGGAATGAGATGATGGAGGGAAGGAAATGAGATCGTGACTGTACATAAGGTAATGATGATGAGTGTGGGAGACCAAACTACACACACGTTCATGTACGCTATTTCACACAAGGTCATTTTCTGTGTGTGTGTGTGTGTGTGTGTGTGTGTGTGTGTGTGTGTGTGTGTGTGTGTGTGTGTACGGGATGCATATTGTGTGTGTGTGTGTGTGTAGATGGGATGCATATGGTGTGTGTACGTACGGGATTTATATTGTGTGTGTAGATGGGATGCATATGGTGTGTGTGTGTGTGTGTGTGTGTGTGTGTGTGTGTGTGTGTGTGTGTGTGTGTGTGTGTAGACGGGATGTAACCTATATATCCGTGCTGTACGGTATATATATGAGTTCAGGCCGTAATCAAGAACATTATTTTGTGGTGTTGACGATGCCGTGGTACAAACAATGACTCGGTTGTTTGTCAATGGAGTCATCGTACCCCACCATCGTATAAACCATGAATCTTCTGCATACGGCCCTAGCTTCATTTCAGTCAAATTAATTAAGTAAGAAAAACACATTGAGAAAATAACTCTTGCGATAAAATTAACCATAGTATATTATTAATTAAGTAAGTAAAGATGGTATAATTATTTTGTTTCCTAGCTTCTTTACTCTCCCTGTTCTTCTTTCCTTTCCTTCTTTCCTTTCCTTCATTCTCCCTGTTCCTCCCTCATTTTCTTCTATTTACTATGCGTGTACTGCTGTGTGTGTGTGTGTGTGTAAAAGTAGCCTGAGAGAGAGAGAGAGAGAGAGAGAGAGAGAGAGAGAGAGAGAGAGAGAGAGAGAGAGAGAGAGAGAGAGAGAGAGAGAGAGAGAGAGAGAGAGAGAGAGAGAAGAGAGAGAGAGAGAGATGCAGGAGGTTTCAAGTGTTTTGTTTTTATTATTATTATTATTAAGGGTCGAGTCTCCTGTTGGTAAATTGAAGGGCTACTGATTCCTCCAAACTATGCCAGGAAACACGTCGCCCCACTTGTACTAAATAGTGTGGGTCTGTTTCGTGGCACAATTTGGAGGAATCAAAGGGTTCTCCAATGCATATAATGAGTCGTATCCTTTAAGGTAGATTAAAGGCGAAGTTTAGTGTTGGTAAATCTGGAGCAACTGAATCCTCCAATCTATTCCAAGCAACAGAACACCATTATTTTTGCTCTTCTGGTCCTGTTTCCTAGCATACTTTGGAGGAATCAAGGCACTCCAATGTACCCAAAGTGTATCATTATTTTATTACCCTCTTAAAGGTGTATAATATATGTGTAATTAAGTGTAAGTGGTGAGTATTTGTGTGTGTGTGTGTGTGTGGGTGGTGGGAGTGATAAGTGGTACCCAATAAAGGAGGTGTGTGTGTGTGTGTGTGTGTGTGTGTGTGTGTGTGTTCGATTTCCTTCATTCCTTCCATATTTCTTTTCTTCGTCCTTCTTTCATACCCTCTTTACCTCCTTATATTTATCCCTTATTACCTTCCTTCTTTCCTTCTCTCTCATACCTACTTTCCTCTCTTCTCCCTTATTTATCTTTCTCTTTCCTTCCTTCCTTCCTTACTTACCTCCTTAAAATATCCCTTATCACGTTCTCAGTGTTCTCCCTCCCTCTCTCCCTCTCCCTCTCCTCTCTTCCCATTTCTTATCTCCCTCTTTCTCACCAACCCTTCTAGTGCTTCCTCTCTCCTTTCTCATCCCTCTCCTATCTCTCTTCCTTCCCTTCTCTATCCTCTTTTCCTTCCTTTTCTCTTCTCCTCCCTCCCCCACCTCTCCTTTTCTCCTCTTTCCTCTCTTTACCATCCCTATCTCTCACCTCCCTTCTCCTTCCTATCTCTCCTCTCTCTTCCTCCCTTTCTGCTTTTATATCTACTTTCTCCTCTCACATCCCTTCTCCTTCCTATCTCTCCTCTCTCTTCTCCCTTTCTGCATTTCTATCTCTGTTTTCTGTCACCTACCTCTCCTCCCCTTTTTCGTCCTCCATCCTGTCTCTCTCTAAAGAGTACGAGGTGACCTAATCACAGTCTTCGAAATGTTTCAAGGTTATACCAATCTAAATATATAGCCAACGACTATAAATTATTATCATTATTGAAGAGTCAAACGTAGGAAGAAAACTATAAATGTACCAAAAGTGTATTTATTATATACCTTCTAAGTATTAAATGGTGTATATATTAAATATTTAGACTGGTTCTCCTGTAAACATAGTAAACTGTAACACATCATTACAAATTTAAAGACACATTTATATATACACAAAATAAACATATAGCCTAGCCAACCTCGAGAGTAAAGCAGCACCCATATTTTGCACATTTTTTTTATACTACAGAATGATTGATGATAGACGATGTTGTTTACATTTTAGGATGCATGTGTATAGTGTCAGATAGAACATAATTATTATCAATCGTTCTTTCCTGTTCTAGATTACACAGTAGTTTTTACAGACACACACACACACACACACACACACACACACACACACACACACACACACACACACACACACACACACACACAACCTAGTAAGGATTAATAGAAGTAATAATGTTTGATGTAATAATGTTCCCTTTGTATATTCTCCCTCCTCCTATCACCTTTTCCTCTTCTCTTCATTCTCTTTCCTCCTTCCTTCCCTCCCTCGTCTTATCATTCCCTCCTGCTTCCCTTCCTCTTATCACCTTTCCTCCCTTCTCTCCCTCCACTTATCACCTCTCACACTATTTCCCTTCTCACTTTTATTTTCCTTCGTTTCTTTCCTCCCTACACCTTTTCTTTCCTCCCTACACCTTCTTTTCTTTCCTTCCCTCGTTTCTTTGCTTATCACCTTAATTCTCTCACACTTTGATACCTTTTTTATTTAGTTTCTGTACTTCCCATGCATCTCTCCCTACTCCTTCCTTCCTTCCTTCCTTCTTCCTTCCTCTCCACTTCCCTCTTCTCCCTCCCCCCCCACCACACACACAGCCACACTACTGTTGATATTAGTGTCAGGGGTGAGGGAGGGAGGGAGGGGGGGTGGGGGTGAAGTCGTGAGGGTGGGGTGAGGGGTTGACGAGGAGTAGGGGAGAGAAAGTGGTATCCGGTGTACGAGAGAGAGAGAGAGAGAGAGAGAGAGAGAAATGATTGCCAACCTTCTCTTCTTTCTCTCTCTCTTTCGCTCTCATTTACTTACACACAAACACACACATACATTTACTTGCTCACACACACACACACACATTTACTTTGCTTACACACACACACACACACACACACACACACACACACACACACACACACACACACATTTACTTTGCTTATACACACACACACACACACAGTTACTTACTTACATACAGTACATAGGCTACACACACACACACACACACACACACACACACACACACACACACACACACACCATTCTCAACCCTTCAATTACAGGGCAGTATAATTATTATGTGTTTATCCACCCACTTAACCACTTAGCTTAACTCTCCTATCCACTTAACCCACCAATACACCTATCCACTTAACCTACCTATTCACTTATTTGCCCACCTATCCACCCACCTATTCATTTATCCCTCCTATTCACTTGACACACCAATTCACTTATTAGTCCACCTATCCACTTAATCCACCTATCCACCCACCTACCTATCCACTGTAGCCTACCCACCAATCCATCTACCTATCCACCCATCCACCCACCTACATATCCACTGTACCCACCAATCTACATACCTATCCACTTAATCCACCCACCTACATATCCACTGTACCTATCAATCCAGTTTATCCACCCATCAATCCACCCACCTATCCACCCATCTAGGCTGTCCATTATCCCACTTATCAACTTACTTTACCCACTTACCTAGACCATTAATCCATCTATCCACTTAGGCTAATCCACCAATCCTATCCACGTAGCCTAATCCACCTACTGACCCACCTATCCACCAACTAACTAACTAACCCGACCCACTTAACCTCATAACACACACACACACATACCTACCATTTTTGTAATTAGGCCCAAGGAAAAAAAAATCAATTAATATTGGAGGAAATGGAGGTCTGCTGAGTCCTCCAAACTCTCCAAAAGCTCAGTGTTACTCATTGGGGGAGGTGTGTGTTTCGTGGCATAGTTTGGAGGAATCAGTAGCCTTCCATTTCACTTAATTAATTATGGGGGAATATTACAGTGTTGGTGGTAAATCTAGAGTAAAGGAATTAGGTTGCTCCAAACAATTCCAAGCAACAACAACAACAACAAGCCACCATTGTTACTGTATTATTGTTAATCTGGTCCTGTTTGTTTGTTTACTGGCATACTTTGGAGGAATCAAGGCGCTCCAACGTACTAACAGTGCATAATAGGAAACAAACAAAACCATATTACAAAACTAATTGTGATGGTCAGCTGCTGTTGTTGTTGTTGTTGCTTGGAATAGTTTGGAGGAATCAGTAGTCCTCCAATTTATCAAATACAGGTGGGTGAGAAAATCGACATATTAGGCGAGAGTAAATTTTGGCGTTGAGAAAATACAATTATTGAAGAAAGAAAATATATATATATTGGTGAGTTGTATGTAATCATGTGCGTGTATGTGTGTGTTATATTCTGCCTTGTGTGTGTGTGTGTGTGTGTGTGTGTGTGTGTGTGTGTGTGTGTGTGTGTGTGTGTGTGTGTGTGTTCCATTAATATTATTCCCTGATGAAGTTGTTCAGTCCCAAGATTAAATTGTATATTGTGAAATACACACACACACATACATACACGTACACACACACGATGATTGCAACGTTTCAAATGTTTATATTCTATGCAATTACAATTTCTCTCTCTCTCTGTAGGCTGTGTCGAAACTTTTATCTAGACACCATCATCAACCTCGGAGTGTGTTATAGTCCACCTTGTGTGTGTGTGTGTGTGTGTGTGTGTGTGTGTGTGTGTGTGTGTCTGTTTGTGGTAGGCTCTATGCCGTGATGTGTGTGTGTGTGTGTGTGTGTGTGTGTGTGTGTGTGTGTATGTGAGCAAGGTCGCCGTCTCCTTTCATTACATCTTTCGTAATCCAATTTTATACTTATTTCTTTATACTTATTCCATCTCTCTCTCTCTCTCTCTCTCTCTCTCTCTCTCTCTCTCTCTCTCTCTCTCTCTCTCTCTCTCTCTCTCTCATCTTTATGCATACATGTACTATAATTTGATATTATATATATTGTACAATGTTTGCCGCTCCATGAACGTAATAAATTAATCAAAACAAAACAAAATCTCTCTCTTCGTACAAATTTCATACTTAAACAACTAGTCATTAGTAGATTTATACAGTAGAACCCATTATATTTGCATACTAGATTACTATAATTATTATTATTATTAGGCATCCGTACTTTCCACAAGTAAGGAATATTATAGAGGATGTGTAAGCACAAAAGATAAACCGGTATATAATTTTTTTCAGTTCAAATACAACATAATATTATATTATATTTTGTAAATGTTTATATACATGTCTGTTCTTAGAATATAGCCTAATAGAATAAAATGGCTAAATTACATGTTAGCCAGCCCCAGCGCTCGTGGCTCTATCAGGCCTCATCACTCACTCACATTCTACTTAGATTAATATTATTTTTATTATTATTATTTATATGATTTTCATGAATAATTTAAATAGTAGATTTAAGGCCAGGTGGAACAAAAAATGTCCATTATAAATACTACTACTACTACTAATAATAATAATAATTATAATGATAACTAAATTTTTATCTCTGGAGTGAACACTACATCTATATAATTATATAAACCACATTGCCATACACGCGGCCTTCTGTGTGTGTATGTAGGCAAGTAAGCGTATGTAGGCTATAGGCCTATGTGTGTGTGTGTGTGTGTGTGTGTGTGTGTGTGTGTGTGTGTGTGTGTGTGTGTGTGTGTGTGTGTGTGTGTGCGTAGGCAAGTGTATGCATATGTGTGTAGGCTAGGCTATGCAAGTGACCGTGTTGTGTGTGTGTGTGTGTGTGTGTGTAGGCAAGTGTATGTATAGGCTATGTGTGTATGCATGTAGGAGTATGCCTAGCCTATGTGTGTGCATTCAAATATGTATATGTATGTGTGTGTAAACAAAAGGGATACAAAGGAGAATGATACATACAATGAGGATGGATTGAAAACAAACACAAAGGAACTAGTAGGAAAAGAGGGACAGAGAGAAGGTGATAAAGAGGTGGGTTAACACGCATGAATGAGATAGAAGGAAAGGAGGGACAGGAAGGTGAAAAAGTGGTGGGACAGAAAACACACAGAAGGAAATACTGAAAAAGTAAAAGAGGGACAAAGAGGTGATAAAGAAGTGGGTCGGCAAACAAGATGAAAATAGAAGAAACAGAGGGACAGGGAGAAGGTGATTGAAAGTTGGAACAGCAAACACCAAGGAAATATAAGGAAAGGAGGGACAGGGAGGTGACAAAAAAGGTGGAACAGAAAGCATAATGAAAATAGACGGGACGGAGAGACAGTTGAAAAGTTGAAAGGAGGGAGAAGGTGATAGAGAGGTGATGGAGATAGAATAGCAAGAACAAAGGAAATAGAAAGAAGGAAGGGACAATTGAAGTATGTTAAAGGAGTGGCTGAGGTCCGAAATGGTGCCCAAAAAATATAAATAAAACCATGGCATGAAAGCAAAAACTAAATGGGGTTGGTAGGGTGAAAAAAAAAAATGATGCAAATGTGAAAGAATGATGAGACGGTAATTATAGAAGGTGTTGAAAAGAAGTAATTAGAATGAGAGTTTATTATCAAACACACACACGCGCACACACACTCACACGATCTTACAATCTCTCTCTCTCTCTCTTTCCGTGTGTGTGTGTGTGTGTGTGTGTTCTGATGGTGAGTGATGAGGGTGTGTGTATGTGTAGTTGTGATGGATGGAGGGGAACGATATATTATCATTATTATAAAAATACTTATAATAGTAATAATTAATATTGTTACTGGTATGAAGGTAAGCAGGAGGAGGTAGAAGGAAATTATGATTGAGTGAGGATGAAAGATGACCACCTTAGGCCTGAAAGACCCAGTAGGAAGAGGGAGAAAGTGATAGAGAGCTAGGAGGGACAGCATACATAAAGGAGGGAGAGAGAGAGAGAGAGAGAGAGAGAGAGAGAGAGAGAGAGAGAGAGAGAATGAACGGGACGGGGTAGGGGGTGAAGGTTGTGGAATGATGGAGAGGGTGGTGATGGTGGGAAGGGTCGTGTATGTGTGTGTGTGTGTGTGTGTGTGTGTGTGTGTGTGTGTGTGTGTGTGTAATGACAGAAGTAATGACAGGCTTGGGTGGTAATAACGCCAATAAAACTCTTCCGTACACAGTAATTACAGAGAGAAAGAGAGAGAGAGAGAGAGAGAGAGAGAGAGAGAGAGAGAGAGAGAGAGAGAGAGAGAGAGAGAGAGTTTCTTTTTGAGTGAACTTCTAGAGTTCTTCTGACTCCTCCAAACTATGTCAAGAAACAGATAAACCCTATTTGTAATATTGAGGTCATTTCGTTTGTTTATGCAGTTACTCCTCATCTCTGTCTTTATGTCCCTCCTTTCCTTCGTGTTTGCTGTTCCCACTTTCTATCATCTTTTCCCTCCCTTTTAATTCTTCAATTCCTTCTATTTCCTTTTTCGTATTAGCCTATAGGTGTCCCATCTCTCTATCACCTTCCTTCTCCACCCCCCCCCCCTTTCCTTTCCTTCTATTTCCTTCTTCGTGTTAACCTCGCTGTCTCATCTCTCTATTATCTTCCTTCTCCTTCCCTTTTTTCCTTTCCTTCTATTTCACTGGTGCTTGCTGTCCCATGCATCTCTCTATCACCTTCCTTCTCCCTGTCCCTCCTTTCCGTTCTATTATATCTTTCGTTTATATTTGTTATCCCTCCCTCTATTATGACTATCACCTTTTCTTTAGTCCTACAAAGTCTTTCAGGTCCAGGGTGGTCTTTTTTCACACACACACATATCTCTCTCTCTCACTCTCTCTCTCTCTTTCTCTCTCTCTCTCTCTCTCTCTCTCTCTCTCTCTCTCTCTCTCTCTCTCTCTCTCTCACACACACACACACACAAGTCTGACCATAATATAGGGACAATATCCGTCTTAGTCAGTGTTTCTCAATCTGTTTTTTTCCTCTGTACAGTTACACACATGAAACAGACAAATGTAAAATACGGCCCCCTTATCATGCATCGAAGAAGAGGAAGGACACAGCGCCTTCACACGCATGCACGCACGCGCACGCACGCACGCACACGTCTCATTCTACCAACCTGGTACCTTATGCTACATACACACACACACACACACACACACACACGTCTCATTCTACCAACCGGGTACCTTATGCTACACACACACACACAAACCCTCTCATCCTACCCTATGCTACACACATACACACACACACAAACCCTCTCATCCTACCCTATGCTACACACACGCACGCACAAAACTTCTCATCCTACCCTACACACACACATACACACAAGGAAGGAAACCCATTGACGTCAACACTGAGAGGGTCCTTCTTGTTGCTGTCAGCGCTGAGGTGAGGTTTTCCTGTACCACTCCCCTTCCCTTCCCTTCCTCCCTAATGAAATCTCTCCTTCCCTTCCTTTCCCTCCAACTCTTCTTCTCTTTCTTCCCTTTCTCTCTCTATTCATTTCTCTCCCTTCCCACCGCTTCTCTTCCTTCCCTAACACCTTTTCTCTTCCTTCCATTTCTCTCTTTACCCACCTCTCTCAATTCCCAACTCTTCTCTTCCTTCCCTTTCTCTCCCTTCCCAACTCACCCCTTCCTTCTTTCCCTTTCTCTCTCTCCCTTCCCAACTCTTTCCTTCTTTCACTTTCTCTCTCCCTTCCTTCTTTCCCTCCAATACACTCAGGTTAAAGTGATACACAATATGGCATCTGTTTTTTTATATACCGTCCCATAAAATATATTTTGTCTCGGACACGCGCCACTCCATCCACTGTCCCTCCTTTCTTTCTATTTCCATCCATTGTCCCTCCTTTCTTTCTATTTCCATCCCTTGTCCCTCCTATCCTTCTATTTCCATCCACTGTCTCTCCTTTCCTTTTATTTCCTTCTTCCTTGCTTTCCCATATCTCTATCATCTTCCTTCTCCCTCCCTCCTTTCCTCTCATGCCTACAGGGTTTTCCAAGTCTTCCTTCATTCTTAATTAAAGGAGGAAGGCCTAGTACAGTATTGGTATAAAATCTGGAGCAACTGATTTCTCTAAACAATTCCAAGCAACAAACACAGACCACCATTATCATATTGTGTTCATCTGGTCCTGTTTGTTAGTTTGTTGCCTGGCGTACTTTGGAGGAAGCAAGACACTCCGATGTAGCAAAAGTATATTATATGGTGAGTGATTTGAAGCTTTGTCCTTTGTGGTTCAGAAAATACCTCTTAAAACATCTATGAGGGACGATTGTAGGCTAATGGAGAGAGAGAGAGAGAGAGAGAGAGAGAGAGAGAGAGAGAGAGAGAGAGAGAGAGAGAGAGAGAGAGAGAGAGAGAGAGAGAGAGAGAGAGAGAGAGAGAGAGAGAGAGAGAGAGAGAGTCAAAATATGTGATGTTGTGAAAGAGAGATAAGTAATGAGCGTGAGAATGACATGGAGAAGTGGGTGAGGAGAGATGGAGAGAAGGAGAGACAAGAGGAAGAGGAGGAAGAGGGTTGGTAGTTGGGAGGAGGGGAGAAGGGGTGATTGTGGAGAGAAGTGATGAGGAAAGTGGTGAGGGGTGGTGGTGGAGGAAAGGAGATGGTATGAAGGAGAGAAGGGAGAAAGACAAGGAGGAGGAATACAAAGGAAGGAAGATGAATGGAGAGAAGGCGGGGAATGAGTGGAAGGAGAGGAGAGGAATGGTGCAGGAAGGGTGAGAAGAGGAAAAGTGGAGAGAAGAAGGAATATAAAGGTAGGAAATATTAATTAATAATACCCCATTACACATACATTTAGTTTCCTTGTTTATCATTATCCTACTCAACATAGACTAAGGTGTGTGTGTGTGTGTGTGTGTGTGTGTGTGTGTGTGTGTGTGTGTGTGTGTTAGGGAAGGGAAAAACATGGTAGGCCTAGCAGTGGTGTGTGAGTGAGTGTGTTGATTCCTCTAAAGTATATCAAGAAACAAATAATGTTGCTTGGAATAATTTGGAGGAATCATCTGTTGCCCCAGATTCCTTTTGGCAATATATATATATATATATATATGTGTGTGTGTGTGTGTGTGTGTGTGTGTGTATATATATTCAGTATACTGTACACACACATACATAGGCCTACACATAACCTATATAATTATACGGTATTGTACACACACACACTCTCTCTCTTGTTTATATACTGTATACACACACAACACTAACACCAATTTGAGAGAGGTGACACCCTATACTCCACCCCACTTATTCGAATTATACTCTCTCTCTCTCTCTCTCTCTCTCTCTCTCTCTCTCTCTCTCTCTCTCTCTCCACACACACTGTTGTCTGACATCTGAACCCATATAGTCAACACTATGTATACACACTCCACTCTCTTATCACTTCCTAAAACACACACACACACACACACACACATTCTCTCATACACCACCAGACACTAACACACACACACACATATAATCTTTCTCACATACACCACCACACACTAACACACATACATATAGGCTAATCTTTCTCACATAGCCTACACCATCACACACTAACACACACACACACACATATAATCTTTCTCAAATACACCACCACACACTAACACACACATAACTTCTTTCTCACACCAAAACCACACACGCTCTCTCTCATAGCCTACACCACCACCACCACCACCACCACCACCACCACACACACATAATCTCTCTCACACACCAAAACACACACATACACACACACACATATACTTTTCTCCTACCCATTCATCCTTCCCATTATTATTAGTATTATAATTTATGATTTTTATTTGTGTTTGTATTTCTCTAATTAGCCTACAATTATCAATTTTCCTCACTTTCACTCTACTTTCTTCTCTTTTGTGTTTGCAGGCCCTGTTTCTCTCTCTAAGTCTGTCTGCATGTCTCTGTCTCTCTCTCTCTCATTAATCCATTCATCCAGCCTTCCCCCTCTCTCTCTCTCTCTCTCTCTCTCTCTCTCTCTGTTCCATTATTCTGCCTATATTTCTGTCTTTCTGTCTGTCAGTGTGTGTGTGTGCGCGTGTCTATGTATGCATGTGTGTGTGGCTATGTATGTATGTATGTGTGTGAATAAAAAACAAGAGTGGATGAAATTACACATAGTCAAATTATACAGTATATAAAAATAAATATACATATATATATTTTTTGGTGACTACAGTAAGTTTGCATCGTCCTTGCTTCGTCTCTCCAATTTCTCTTTCTCTCTCTCTCTCTCTCTCTCTCTCTCTCTCTCTCTCTCTCTCTCTCTCTCTCTCTCTCTCTCTCTCTCTTACCCGTTATTGGGTGTGAGTGGGGGAAGGTGGGGAGGGAAGAGTAGTGGGGAAGAGAATGAGACACACACACACACACACACACAGAGAGAGAGAGAGAGAGAGAGAGAGAGAGAGAGAGAGAGAGAGAGAGAAAACATACAGACAGATGAATAGGCTACATGAATTGACAGACAAAATTGACGCACGGAGAAAAACAAAAGTAAATTACACACACACACTTTCTCCTTCACACTTGACGAAATTTTCTAGACGTATCGTGACTGGCCAGCTGGAGGAGGAAGAAGAGATGGAGGGATGGAGGGAAAGTGGAGAGAAGACGTGAGAAAGTGGAGGTGGAGGTAAGTAAAATGGAGAGATGGTATGGGAAGTGGAGAGGTGAAAAAAGAGGAGGAGGAGGAGGGAAAGTGGAGAAGATGACGTGAGGAGGGGTGGAAAAGTGGTGGAGGTAGAGGAGGAGGAGGAAAGGGAGGGAAGGAGGGAAAGTGGAGGAGGTTTAGGGGGAGCGTGGGTTACTACTAGTAGGATGGAACGTAAGTAAATAACACACACACACACTGGTCGGATGGAATGTAAGCAAATAACACACACACACACACACACACACACACACACACACACACTGATTGGATGAAACGTAGCCTAAGTAGCCAAACTAACACACACACGCACACACACAACACACATGCAGGGTCTTTAATTCATGACTAGCTACTCTACTCTCTCTAACTCACTCACTCTGTGTGTGTGTGTGTGTGTCGCTTTTTCTCTCTCTCTCTCCCTCTGTTTGTCTCAGCATAAGGGAAGGTAACTTTCACTTTCAAACGAGGTCTGTGGTGCGTGACACTATAACACACACCGTCTTTCCTACCTCTTGTATGTGTGTGTGTGTGTGTGTGTGTGTGTGTGTGTGTGTGTGTGTGTGTGTGTGTGTGTGAGTGAGTGAGTGAGTGAGTGAGTGAGTGAGTGAGTGAGTGAGTAGGTGAGTGAGTGTGTGTGTGTGTGTGTGTGTGTGTGTGTGTGTGTGTGTGTGTGTGTGTGTGTGTGTGTGTGTGTGTGTGTGTGTGTGTGTGTGTGTGTGTGTGTGTGTAGTATTTATATTTCTCTCCCTTTTCGTATCATCCCTCTCTTCCCTCTTCCCAGTGATGGTGCATAAATCTAATCTGGAGCAACTGAATCCTCCAAACTATTCCAAGCAACATCAGGCCACCAATATTATATGTTCATTTGGTCCTGTTTGTTTCCTGACATGCTTTGGAGCAATCAAGTCATATACTAATCCTATTATTTATTGAAGGCTCCTGACTCATCCAGACTCTGCCATGAAACAAGCTCCTGTAATAATGGTAGTGTTTCGTAGTAGTGTTTGGAGGAATCATTTACCTCCAAATTTCTTATTATTTTTCGGTCCCCTTAATGATAATAATAAAACAAATGTGAGAAAGTAGCTTATACAGTACATATTATCACACACACACACACACACACACACACACGCACGCATAGGCAAGCGGACAGGAATATAGAGAAATACATAGATAATTTAGTGAAGGAATGAGAGAGAGAGAGAGAGAGAGAGAGAGAGAGAGAGAGAGAGAGAGAGAGAGAGATGGAAATGATGAGAAGGTACGGTAGAATACAGCCTTGACACACAATACAATACAGTTCATCACACACACACACACACGCACACACACACACGCACCAGACAAGACACACACACAGACACACACACAGGCAAAATGACACACACACATCTATCACCTTCTCCTAAAACCCCTTTAATTTCCTTCTCCATGTCTCAATTTTCCTTCAATTTCTTTCCATTTCCTATTCGGAGAGAGAGAGAGAGAGAGAGAGAGAGAGAGAGAGAGAGAGAGAGAGAGAGAGAGAGAGAGAGAGAGACCTATTTAATTAGTGGGTAGGCTATACACAATGTAGGCTATGTGGTAAATCTGAAGCAACAGATGACTCCTCCACAATATTTTAGGCAACAATAACAGACAATAACAGACCACAATTATTATAGCTAGTCTGGTCCTGTTTGTTTCCTGGCATAGTCTATATACTTTAGACTTTAGAGGAACAAGGCGCTCCCATGTATGTATCACAAAAACTGTACTACACATTTATTGAAAGAGGCCAACAAACAAGAATAAGGCAACTCCTGAGGAAGTCCACACTGAGTGATGAGATCACACGCTAAACGCGCGGTAAAGGCGCCGCTGAAAACTTTCAAAAAGCCTCTTGTGAACAGGGCTTTACAAATATAAACAAACAGACAAACCAACAAGCATGAATAAAATAGAAAGCAAATAAACAAACGAAGAAGTATAAGAAAGTAAACAAGTGAACAATGATAAGAAAGAAAACAAACAAAAATAATAGGCCTAATAAAGTAAACAAACGAAATATAATATTTAAGTCAACAAACAAGAATAAGTAAGGAAAACAGACAAACAAATAATTACTCAAACAAACGACAATAAAGTAAACAAATAGTGGGTTAGGTTGTGGGTGTGGAAAGAGGCACATGATTATTATTCACCCTCCCACACACCATTATACTTAACCAGGGAGAGGGAGGGAGAGGGAGGAAGATGATGGGGACAGGGAGGAGGGGAGGGGAAGGTGTAGGGTTGGAAGAAGGGGGGAGGGATGGTTAGAGAGAGGGAGGGACAAGGAGGAAGATGGTAGGGACAGGGAGAAGGGGAAGGGAAGGTGTAGGGTTGGAAGGAGTGAAAATTGGTTAGAGTAAAAGAGGGTGTGATATTATTTAGGAGGGGCAATGAAGTGGAGATGAGGCAGGAAGGAAGTAATAATACTAACACAACAAAAATTGTAATGATTATTATCATTATTATTATTGACATCTCAGTGCAATAGGTAGCCCATAGTGAAAATATAAGCTTTGGAGAGAGAGAGAGAGAGAGAGAGAGAGAGAGAGAGAGAGAGAGAGAGAGAGAGAGAGAGAGAGAGAGAGAGAGAGAGAGAGAGAGAGAGAGAGGGTGGAATTTAAGGTCAGGGGAGGGAAGGACAGGGAATGAATGAAGGAGTGAAAAAGACGAACAATGAAAGAGAGACGAGTGTGCTTAAAACTATTATTATTATTACAATGAGAACTAACAACAAGGCCTCACACACACACACAACACACACACTTATCCTATACACAACAAAATACACACACACACACACACTTATACAGAGGAACACACACAGACACACAAACAGATCAGCAAATGACCTTGCTGGCATCCCACGTACACAGGTTTACTTCAAACACACACACCTAGCAACTGGTTTGTGTGTGTAGGCTATGGGTGTAGCCTATAGGTGTGTGTGTGGTTGTGTGTGTGGTGAGAGACAGTACACTATATCAACACAGCATAAATAATAATGATTCACTCCACCAGTCACCACTAAAATTACACACATCCACACACATAGAAACAAATCTATACACACATGCATCCCACGCGCACACACTCAGCGTTACTAAGAATATCACGTTCACTACACAAACGCACGGACACACACAGCGTTCACTAACAATATCAGACCCACACACAAACACGAAGGGAAATAGAAGGAAGGATAAGAAGAGATGGAAAAGAAATAAGGAAACAGAACGAAACAGATAAGAGAAATGAGGAAGACTACAGTGGAAAGATGAAGGAAAGAAATAAAGAGGGAAGGAGAGAAGAATATTGTTGAAATGAGAAAGATGGAAAATGAAGGAGAGGAAGAATACTGAAGGAAGTGAAGACAGAAAGAAGGAAATATAAGGAAAGAAAAGAAATTGATGGAAGGAAGAAGGAAATCGTAGGCGACAGGAAAAATGAAATTGAAGGAACGGTGGGTAGAAGGAAATTGAAAGAAGGAAGGATAAGATAAAACAGAGAGAGAGAGAGAGAGAGAGAGAGAGAGAGAGAGAGAGAGAGAGAGAGAGAGAGATGATGATGTTGTGTCGTGTATGGAGAAACTTAATACTACACTACTCTCTCTAGACTCCATCTCTCTCTCTCACACAAATACCATCCATCGCACACACACACACACACACAAATATATATACCCTTCCCCCCCACTCTCACACACACAAACAAAATACATACTCTCCTTCACACACACAAATATAATAATACCCTCCCACCCACTCTCACACACACAAACAAAAATATATAGCCTAGTCTAGGCTACCCTCCCTTGCACTCACACACACACACACAAACCTATCACTTTCAACCAGAAGCCAACATGTAGACATCTAATAAAGAATACACTTTTGGTACATTGGAGTGCCTTGATTCCTCCAAAGTATGTCAGGAAACAGACAGGACCAGGTTAACGAAAATAGTAGATGGTGGCCTGTTGACTGAAGTTGTTTGAGGGAATCAGTTGCTCCATATTTAGCCTACCACACACACTGTACTAGGCCTTTACCTCCCTAATGCTCCGTTCATAATAGTATTTCTTAAGGAGGGTAGGGGATATTAATTGTATTCAAACTGGGGTGACACTCTCTCTCTTTCTCCTTTCCAACTATTTACTTCGTTCTCTCCCTCCCTCTCTCTCTATCATTTCCAACTAGCCTACCGTAGCTACTTCGTTCTCTCCCTAATCTCTCGCTTTTTTTCATTTCCAACTATTTATTCGTTTTCTCCCTCCCTCTCTCTCCATTTAGGTCCTACTTCGTTCTCTCTCTCACTCTCTCATGTCCAGCTGGCTTGTCTACTTTTTCTCTACGATTGAAACTGATCTCTTTCTCTTGCTCTCACCCTTTCCCCCCTCTGTCTGTCTGTCTGTCTCTGTTACTTGTACAGGGCAACACCGCTATGATGTGTGTATGTGTATGTGTGTGAGGATGTTCCTTAATGTGTGTATGTGTATTTTTATAATAATGATTCAAGTTATAATAACTAACTTCAACACGAATATTGACGCTAACTGTTTTGTAATGTAAATTAAACCTCACCTGAGGAAAATGTGTCGTAATACAGGTGTTTAAAGGACAGAAACCATGATTATATCTTACCAGTAAGGAAAAAATATTATACCGGTACTAGTTAATTCACTATTTATGATAATTATCTCTTTCATTAACACATACACACACAATTATTATTATTATTATTATATACAGTATTCTTAATTGCTGTCCCAAAAATCTATCACCATCTCCCTACCCCACCTCTCTATTACTTTATTTCTCCTGTCTCTCCTTTATTTCATGCTTGCTCTCCCACCTCTTTATCACCTTCCTTCTCCCTTCCCCTCCCTCCTTTCCTTCAACTTCCTACGTGTTTGCTGTCCCTCATTTCCTTCTTCATATCCTTCTGTTCCTTCTATTTCTTTGGTGCTTGTTGTCCCAAATCTCTCTCTCTCTCAAATCACCAATTACCATATCAGTCTCTAATTACAAATTGATTACTTCCTTCCTTTACGGGGGTAGCCTAATAATACACTTTTGGTAAGTAAGCTACATTGGAGCGCCTTTATTCCTCCAAAGAATACCAGGAAACAAGACCAGGTGAACAAAAATAATTGTGTCCAATCGTTTGTAGGAATCAGTTGCTCCAGATTTACGACCATCAATACTCTACTGTCCCCTTAACGTGAAAGGGACAGTGGTGTCTGTTGTGGTTTGCTGACGTCACTCGATTCGTCATTACGTCATTGAAGGGGTCAGCTAGCCTAGTGTGGTTTAATTGGAAGGTTACTGTATACCTCAGTGTTACTTATTGAGGACCTGTTTCTTGTCACACACACCCACCCACACACACACACACATACATTGTATCATACTGTATAGGAGTGACATGAAGAAGGAAAGGAGGAGGGACAATTGAATATATGAGAATGGCTGAGTGCAAAGGGGCACCCAAACCATTAATGAAAATACTAAGAGAGAGAGAGAGAGAGAGAGGGAAGTGGTACTAAAGGGGTCGGGTGTCACGTGTAAACATGATACTCACTCCACAACACAACAAAAAGTACCCGAAAAATAATAGTACAAAAATAGTGTGTAGAGTTGCCTTGGGAAAGCTTAGGCTAGGCTACTGTCTCTCCCTCACGGTCACCTTCTCCATGTTGGCTATAGACTATACGCTACTATTGCCTACTGTAGGATATTAAATAGGATATATATATATATATATATATATATATATATATATATATATATATATATATATATATATATATATATATATATATATATATATATATATATGTGTGTGTGTGTGTGTGTGTATGTGAAATAATTATTTATATATCCTACTTGATGGGCCTCCTTTCAGTCCATTCCACCCACATGGTCTTCCTGGTCTTCTCTCTTTTATCTTCATCTTTTAAGGATTCACGACCATCTCGCATGACGTCACTGTTATTAAAACCAATTGTAAACAAGAGTTATTTCAAGTAGGCATATTACTTTTGTGATTTACGGTGCATAAAGTGCTCTCAATTAGTCAGAGCACTTAGTGTGTGGAGAGAGAGAGAGAGAGAGAGAGAGAGAGAGAGAGAGAGAGAGAGAGATTAATTATAGCGAGATCAAACCAGTCTCCAGGATGTGTGCTACTGCAGTAAACAGCTCTCCTTCACACCCTCTGTATAATTTTTCTTCTATCTTTCTGTCACTCACTCCTTCCTCTCTTACCTTTCATGTTATCACTCACTCTCTCTCTCTCTCCACACACATACGACCTTTCTCACCATCACTACCACTCCATCATTCCTCAACCTTCACCCCCTACCCCCTCCCGTTCTTCTCTCTCTCCTATTCATCTGTCTATCTCTCTCTATCACCTTCTCCCCGTTTCTAATTTCCTTGGTGTTTGTTGTCCCACCTCTCTATCACCTTTTCTCTGCCCCTCCTTTCCTTCCTACTATTTTATTTGTTTGCTGTCTCACCTCTCTATGACTCTTTTCCTGTACTCTTCAATTTCCCTTCCCTCTAATACCTACGATTTCTCAGTTCGTCATCTTTACCACCTTCTCCCTATCATTCCTTTTCTTCTATTTCCTTTGTGTTTGGTATCTCACTTCTCTATAACCTTCATTCTCTCTGTCCCTCCTTTATTTCCTTTCTTTTCCTTGGTGTTTGCTGTCCCTCCTCTCTATATATCTACCACCTTGTCCCTCGTCCTACAGGGTCTTCCAGGCCTAGGGTGGTCTTCTTTCATCCTCAATCAGAAGTAAGTTGGTTAAAATGGATTGTCTGTCGAGGGAAATGTGTGATAATTCAGGAAGGTGGAGTAGAGTGGTCTAGCGATTCCTTCAAACTGCCAGGAAACAGACTAGGCTAGGCTTATATGAGTGTTGGGATCTGTTTCTTGACACCGGTTGGAGGAATCAGTAACAGCGATTTCAGGACAAAAAAAACATCACTTTGAAATGGGACTTCAAAGGCGAAGTCATTTAAACATATGATTTGAAGAAACGGAGCTTCTTATTTTTTTGGGGGGGAGGGCAAGTTGATTCCTTCAAACTCTACGACAAAACAAATTCCCTCCCTAATTGTATAAATTGTAATTTATTAAAGTGATATATTTCCTGGTATACTTTGGAGGATTCCAGGCGCTCCTGTGTAGCCTACCACAAGTATATTAGGCTATCAACTCAATGATTAACCTAAGATAGGTCACCTACATACAGACAGACGGGCAGTGAGAAACAGGTTTGGTGATGAAAGAAGACCTTCCGAGACCCGGAAGACCCAGTAGGACGAGGGGGAAGGTGATAGAGAGGTGGGTCAGCAATTACCAAAGAATTAGAAGGAAAGGAGGGACAGTTGCAAAATTGGAAAGGAGGGACGTCCCGACTGAAGAATTGAAAGGGAAGGAAAAGGTGATGGAGAGGAAACACCTAAGACGTAGAAGGTAAGGAGACTCGTAGAAGGAAGATGAGGGAAGTGGGACAGCAAACAATGAGGAAAAAGAAGGGAAGGAGGGATAGGGAGAAGGAAGGTGATAAAGACGTGGAACAGCAAACATTAAGGAAACATAAATAAAGGAGGAACAATGGGAAGGTGGTAGAGGTGGAACAGCAAACACCAATGAAACAGAAGGAGGAAAGGAGACAGCTAATGTAAAAATTGAAAGTGTCCGAAGTGATTAATATCAGCATGTATTAGTAATCACTCTAGCCTACTGTAGTTTAGTTAAGGGGGTTGCCTAGCCTTGTAAAGGGTTGTTGGTAAATCTGGAGAAATAATGCCTCCAAACAAATCCCAGCAACATCAGGACACCATTATTTTTGTCAGTCTGATGGTCCTGATTGTTTCCTGGCATACCTTGAGGAATCAAGGCATATCAAAGTAGGATACATACCAAATGTAGGCTATACGGTACTATCCCCTTAAATATCTACCTACTTGCCGACTTCAGGTTGAAAGTGATAGAAAGATGTGTGTGAGGTAACCTATATATATATTTTTTTTATATATGTGTGTAGGAAGGAAGATAGGCCTATATATTTGTGTGTAGGCTATGTAACATTACCTGTAGGCCTAGCTGGGTGGGTCGCCGTCAGCGCCAGCAGGAGAAGACAGGGTACGTAGTAGACCCATGTCTTGAGGGAAGACTGAAGGGCCATACTGTTGACTAATTAATGGCCGGGTGTGTAAGTCCTATAAATATAAAAGTTTAATTTGCTCACCCACAAGCACACACAAAAAAAGTTGTTGGTAAGAATTCGGTTGTTTCCAAATCATGGTACACGTTCATAGTACTAGATAACCCCGTAGGCCGTAGGGGGTATAGTATATTGCCTGTAGTGATGTGGGCAATACTTTAAGGGTTTAGGCGCTCCTTTGCCCCCAGTCACTCCTTTCCAATTCTTCAAATGTTCCTCTTTCCTTTCTATTTCTTTCCTGCTTACTGTCTCACCTCTCTATCACATTCTTCCAAATTGTTTTCAATTCATAATATAGGCTACTGTACTTTCATATTATTATAATCGCTCACTGCTTCGAAATGAGTCTGATGAAACACCTTAATTGCTGGCGAGGTCGGTAATGCAAATATATGAACACGTTCGACCTCTTGGGATGGATTATGAACTAATTAGGCTAATTGTCCGATTCCCACACTGTTTAATAAGCAGCCATTTTTCTTCTTTCATATGGCTGGTTGGTTCATTGGTTGGTTGGCTGGATAACTGATTGGCTGGCTGGCTGATTGACTGGTTTTCTGTTTGGCTGGCTGATTAGTTGGTTGGTTGGCTGGTTGGCAGAGATGAGTCGATTAATTTAAACTGAAGTTCCAGATTTTTGACGCAGATGATTTAATTGAGGTAGAAATAAAACCACCCTAGGCCCGGATTCTGTACTGTCTGTAGGACGAAGGTGATAGAGAGGTGGGTCAGCAAATACGAACGGGAACAGATGGAAGGAAAGCAGGGACAGGGGGAAGATAATATATAGGTAGGACAGCATGCACGAAAGGAGATAATAGAAGGAAAGAACAGGGGGAAAGAAGGTGATAAAGTTGGGGCAGCAAATATCCTACTAAGGAAATAGAAAGAAAGGAGGGATATGGAGTAGGAAGGTGACAGAGATGGGACAGCAAACACCAAAGGAAACAGAAATATGGAAAGGAAGGCCAAGGAGTAGGTGATAGAGAGGTGAGAAAACAAGCACGGCAGTACATAGAATGAAAGGAAGAACAGTTGAAATAAATTATTGTTGTTCAGAATATATGTCAATCTTTTTCACAAACTTCACTACACAGAGGCTACGGATTCCTTCATACTATGTCAGGAAAGAACACTCAATTAATTAATATGGAACCATTTTATGGGAGTGTTCAGAGTGATACGTCCACTCCAAAACACACGAAGTTCACGGTCTCTCGTCTCTTTCACACACACACAGAGAGCGATTGCACGTAACCTCCCCCTTCGACGTGGGGCGCCCGACTGATTGTCTGACTGACTTGGTGACTGACTGTGAGTTGTGACTGTCTGAGCCTCTGAGGGGCCGAGGGCTGACACCTCTGAGCAGGGCTCCCACGACGCCAAACTTATTTACCCCAAATCTTGATCCCAAAATACCCTAAAATTTGATCAATTTCCTTATATTAAAATTTTATGTGGTTATATTATTAAATGCTTCATTGTGTGTGTAATATTCTTTGTGTGTGTAATATTCACTGTGTGTTGTTTTACAGCATCCATTTACACATCCATATAACTAACTGTATGTATGTAAGATTATTTTTTGTAGATAATGTCTATAGATTAAAATAATTTACCATAATATGAGGTGGAACTTTCCCTTGGCAATGTTTCAACACTGATGCCATTTGACCATTTTTTTACAACGAGAGTAAAAATGAATGGGGTAATTTTATAATGTTTGTAAGAAGTTTTTGGGTTCATTCATCATTTGTTTGCTGCTGCTGCTGCTGCATTGTGAAGGCCCAGTATGCTGTAGTTAGATTGTTATCTCTCTCTCTCTTTCTTTTTCACACACATTTTTGCTTGATAAATGAAATTTGATAAATGAAATTAGTGTTTACCCTAAACACTACCTTAAATATTATCGAATTACCCTAAAATAAGGTATTTTACCCGAAAGTGGAAGCACCGCGGCTGAGGTTCTGAGCTGACGGACTGTGGGAGGAGTGAATCCGAGATGAGAGGAGGAGACCCTCAAGCCACGCCCACTCATCTCTCTCTCTCTCTCTCTCTGTGCCACACGCCTCACACCACTTACCAAATTATCTGCCCACGATATCCTATTTACCTGGGCAGTGCTTCTCACACTTCAGTATTTTGGGAACAGCTTGTTATCAACGGACAGTTCTAACCTAAACTATACTAACCTAACCCTGCAAATATATATATACTTGTGGAGGTGCGTTTGTGCGTGTGTATGTATGTGGGTGTGCATGTATGTGCGTGTGTGTATAATATTATATGCTTCTGCATTTGCGTGTATATAATTATGCCGGTGTATGTGCGTGTATAAATGCTGGTGTATATGCGTGTGTGTATTAGTATGTGAGTGTGTATGTATGTGTGTATGTGTGACGTCACTGGGGCCAAGACCACACCCACTAATCGGAAATTAAATACTGCCGTGTAATGAAACCTTAATGACCTCGCTAAACCTAATCTGGCTGAGTGAAGGAACGCATTATTATGATGATGTAATTCGTGTACTGTAATACTAGTGTATTTCGTCTATTTCTCATATAAATTTTGCATTACGTGTTTATAATTATATAATATTATGTTGACTTCCTTATGTCCACTCAAAATATTCCACCACACAGTAAAATGCACAATTGAAAGCCAACTCATAAAAAGAAAATATATATGTTGTTATGTATAGTAATGTCCATGGTATTGTACATGTCAAAATGAATAGGATGAAAGACTACTGGACAAAAAGTATCCCACTTGCAACACCAGCCTTTGCAGACATGATGACACAAAACAGATGTTTTGCTTTATTCAGATATTTGCATTTTAGTGATAGTAGACAGCATATACCTGGGAATAAACAAGAAAAAAAATGGGTTTGTAGATCATTTGAGATAAAAGTTCACATCAAACTTGAAACCATTTCAGGATTTATTTATTGACGAATCTTTTCTCCTTTATAGAGGAAGGTTGGCTTTTAGGCAGTACATTCCCCCAACGTAACAGATTTTACATGAAATTTTTATATTTTGTGATGTAGAAACAGGCTTCATTTTAGATTTTACTGTGTACACAGGTAAATGTACTGACATTGAGGTAGATAAAGAGCTTGGTTATTCTGGATCAGTTGTAAAAAAATTACTTGCACCACATCTGGATAAAGGTTACATTTTGTTTGTTGACAATTGGTACACAAGTCCAAAATTATTTAAGGGTTTACACAGTAGAAGGACAGGAGCATATGGCACTGTAAGACCTGATAGAAAGTTGATGTCTGTCTGCCTGATGTAAAGCGTGGTGAATTTGTTTCCTATCATAAAGACAATACAATATGTTGTGTGTAAAATGGTGTGACAAGCGTGTAGTGCATAATATTATTATTATGTTAACAACACTGCATTAAAACAAAATGATAGAAACAGATAAGAGAGATCGTACCACTGGAGCTTCAGTCAAGAAACCTGCTTGTGTGGTGGAATACACTCACAAGATGACACTTGTTGATAAATCAGACTTGCTAATTAGTAGTGTTGGCAACAGTATGTTAGAAAATCACTAAAATGGTACAAGAAACTTTTTTTTATCTGCTTGATATGTCCATGTTAAATTCATATAATATGTACCTTGTAAAAACTGGAAAGAAACTTCCATTGCTAGATTTCAGTTTGACGGTAATTAGACAGATGATTGAACGATTTGGTAAACCCACACATACAACAAGGCCAGGAAGATCGTCACCTGTACTGACAAACACAATTAGGTTATCAGCACGACACTTTCCTCGTACAGTTCCTCCAACATCAATAAATCCTCGGCCACGAAGAAAGTGTCATGTGTGTAGACACACAAAAAAGATAAAAAAGGCGTCAGAACGTTCACCCACTGAATGAGTGTGGACTGTGGTGTAGCATTGTACCCTCCAGAATATTTTAGTGATAACCAAACAAGAGTATAATTTTAGAAATATGAATGTGTGTGTGTGTTTTGCATGGAGATATATGAGGTGTGTGTGTGTATACGAACCGAGGAGAGAACACTCCCCATCCCTCCACAGCCTCCTTCTCTCCTCCCTTCTTCCCTCTCTACCCTGCTCCACATTTCCTCTCCTCGTTTTTACCCCACCTCACACATATAACTAACTTTGTCTATGTTTTGGTTTACCTGAATAAGGCCCAAGAAGCGCCAAAACATTGTTGTACAGTACTTACTTAATACATACAGTATTTGCATTTCCTCTAACGTATTAATTGGAGAGTTGTATAGTTTGACGGAAAAGAGTAATAATAATTGCATTTCTTTGTTTTACAGTGGGATAAAGGGAAAAATATTATTGCATTATTTCTAACATACTTCTCTATTTTGTAAGTGGACAGAAAAAGGATAAATAGTATTGCATTATTTATAATATATTTCTTTATTTTGCAGGTGGACAGAAAAGGGATAAAATTATATCATTATGTACAGATACGGTATATACAAATATACAGTATATTGTACTGTAAATAAATCTATAAATTCCAATCTGTTTTTCTCTAACCATATTGTAATCTGTAGAAACTTTTGTTATATATATATATATATATATATATATATATATATATATATATATATATATATATATATATATATATATATATATATATATATATATATATCGGAGTTCAGTGTTGGAGTTGGTGGAATCTAGCCTAAAAACTATTCCTTACGCCCTCAATTCTCAGTAAATCTGAAGAGATGACCGAGGATGAGGGTGGCTTTAGAAAGAGTATGGCCAAAAGAAAATATAATTGGACATTGTAAAATGTATGAAAAACGTTAGTTGACATTCTACAGGGAGACTTCAGCTGGAGTCCATGTCAAGGGGGAGGGAAGGGAGTGAGTGTTCAAGGTCGACAGTTTGACACCAACACACCGTGACTGTACTGCCTGCTGAGCCTGGGACTATAGTGGAGAGCCACACGTTGACTTTACGTCTGGCAGGGGCGTGCGGACCGCTCAGTTCAAGTATAATAGTAGAAAACTCTGCTTTTATTCGCCTTTTTTGTAGTAAAACAGAACTTTCAGGGTGTCTTAATTAAGCTTAATATTTTTTTTCAAAATGTAGACTACAGCAACATCGATCATACTCGCTTATTTCCCTAATGAAAGGGTTAAAACCGATGTAAGAACGGTTGTTGTTACAGAGATTGAAACACATTATAGGGTACATCATCTTCACAGTTCAAAGCATCATCAGCATCTTCATAACAATCTATTTCGATTATCCAAATTTCTCTTTTCTTTTGTCTGTTATGTTCACGCTGTTGTTGCCTACCGCCGAGAAACAATTTTATAACGAGACAAAAATCTAGGCAAGCCAATTCATCCTGTTTATCCCTACACTTATGATATTTATGTTATGCTAATAGTAATGTGTGTCGATTTGTCTACTAAACTTAATGAAAAACATAACTGAATAAAATAAGATTCAGAAGGAAATTAGTCTGTTATCAAATACCCAAGGTCGTGACACTTTTTACAATGTATTCCAGGGCTGTGTTAAATGCATTAGTGATCCATCTGTGCCCTTAAATATGAATTCCTTTCAGGCCGTTCCATAGCTTCAGTTTAAGATGGTCACTGTTCCTTTCTAAGTTTATCAATAGTGGTGTTCAACATGGTTCTGTCATAATATCACCCACCCTCTTTTTCCTTTTCATCAATGACCTTCTTACCTGTAACCTACCTCTTCCCCTATCCACTCCTATGCTGATGATTCCACCCTACACTACTCCACTCAATTTGACAACCGTCCATCCCAGCAGCTACTCTCCACATCACGTGATGATGCAGTAGCACGTCTGACTTCTGACCTTTCCCTCATCTCCGACTGAGGCAGGGAGAACCTTGTTGTATTAAATGTCTCTAAAACAAAGTTCCTTCATCTTTTTTCAACTCGTACTAATCCTCCAAATGACTATCCCCTCTCCCTTTTTTTTAAATTAGTAGTAAGTAGATGTTAAAAATAGGCTTCAACCACTTTTCCTACCTTTCTATAAAATTTCCTTGTGTGTTCTTTATATAAAACAAGGTGTCATTTTCTGTCTGTTTTTCCAACCGTGATACCCGGTGGGAGAGGACGAGACTTGTCCTTTATATATACTTTCTTTCAACACGTTGTCTAGATTAGCATAGTTAAACAAGAAATCTCGTAACAAGCCACTATGGGCCTCCTGTTGCCTGTACTTCCTTTATGTTTGTATTCAACGACACATAGCTTGATCTTTCTTCCTCCTTTAATTAATTTCTTGGACTCTTTCTCTCACATTTTTTCTTGGAGAGATCATATTATCTCTAGCTAAAACCGTCTCAAAGAAGTTTGGTGTGCTGAGCAGAATCCGTGAATACTTTACCCTCACACAGTTGCTGTCTCAGTACAGGAGTCTCATCCGCCCCTGTATGGAGTATGTGGTTCTAATGTGTGTGGTGGCTCAACCTTCACAACGCTCATGGACAAGGTGGAATCAAAGGCCTTTCTTCTCATCAACTCTCATCCTCATAATGATTCACTACAACCTCTCTCTTCACCACAATATTGCATTACTATCGCTAGTACACTGGACATTGCTCTTCTGAACTCTCACAACATAATTATGCTTCCTCCCATCAGGAGCGCATGCAACACTCGCCAAGAACTCTCGTTCTCACCCCTTTTCTGTCCAACTCCTTAATTAATGCAAGAGTTAACCGGTACTCTCAGTACCAACCTTACAACGACTTATGTTCCTTTTACGAACGAAATTGGACATGATTTTAGACCACTCTCACTTTGAATACACAGATGAGGACGACAAGTCTCATAGTCTTTAGTCCTCATATTTATTGATATACAGTAGAAAGAAAAAAAAATCAATAACGTTGTATTAAGCCTGTGTAATGTTAATATTTGTTTTCCTAAGAAATAGTTCACTTAAATATAACAGAATGGTGTGTTTACATGGAAGGTATTGATGTCTTGAGGTGGTAGTACGTGGCCAGCCTTAACTCGACCTATGATTCAAATTTCTTTATGCCGTTGCAACACTTCCACACTTTGTGACTATGTCTTCGAGTTGCCAAAACCCGATGATGGATTGGTCATTATAATTGTATTTCGAGCTTATATACGTCCAAGAACTGGTATTAACACATCGCCATGCTACTCACCCCAATTTGATCTCGTTAAGGAAAAATGCAAAATACGTTCTCTGTACTCTTTAACACAATTTCTTGAAAACAAAGTGTGATTAACATTCTTTTTCTAAATCTGAGCAGTCACTTTGGTCACTAGCAAAAAAAAAGTTATCGAACACTTGTGAGACTTCCTTGCTGCCTCCTTTATCCCTGATAATTTTGCAGTTGTATTTTCCCCATATGATAGAGCCAATCTCTTCAGCTCTCTATTCTCAGCTAATTTTACACTGGATGATTAAACACTGACGCACCCATTGCCAAACCATTAGCTTACTGTAAGCCTAATTTTTCATCTTGTCTAACATTGTTCAGAAATTTCACATTATTCTTGATTCTTCTTAATGAGCATTGACACGATCGGGCACTTCTTCACCGGCAAAGCCTGTAGGCAGATTTGTATTGTCGTCCACATGTGCACACCGATGTTTGACCCAGTCAAAGCCAGATAGACTGGTTGTGTAGATGCTCCTGATAAGGCCGTGTGCGGTGTAAGTGTCTGAAAAAGAAAAGCAATAAATTATAGTGAAGCAATATGGTATAGAGATGAGTTGATTAAAAAAAACGTGTCGGGATGTCATGAAACTATAACATGTGATTTGCATGTTGATAATGTATTAACATTGCCTGCCCAATAACATGGTTTTCTCAGGTGGCAACACTGATTTTGGGGTTGTAAGGGCTAGCCATAGTCCAGCCCCCATCACCTGCCAGCGTTAAACTAGTATTGAGGGTGGAAGAAAGTATTTCTAGAGCTCGTAAAAACAACAATGACATTATATTTCATATTGTCGTGTTGAAAATGTGATTGTGATATGTTTTATAGCAAAATCAGAGTGTGAAAACGATCTTAGACATGAAAATACATTGTAAAAGTAAATTTCGAGTTGCGGTCAATAAGATCCGACTACCCATCCTACAAATGTCCATTTATTCTTCACAAATACTTCAGGAGACAGCTAAAGGTTTGTACTTCAATATCCTGTAAAATGTATTATGTAGTGTGAGTGGTTTACAAGCTATTAGCCGTCAAATGTGTTGTATTCCTCTAAGTGCCAATTATATCTTTCGGATCTTATGCGGGTTATGTGAGTTGATAAGTACAGGAAATAAGTATGTAAGTAGATAATTATGAAATATATACCGGCATGTTTTAATCTATACATACCAACTTAATTACCTGTATATAACTTGTATACATAATTATATACCTATAGATTTACATCCCTATTTAGCTAAAAACTTACAAACCTACTGTACATAACTACTTTAATATCTTGCATACTACTTACATTTACTTTTATACTTACATACTTACTTACAAATCTACTTACCTACTGTAATTCTTGTATACCTACTGTATTGAAGGTATAAAAGAATTAAAGAAGGTAAGTAGTTATGTAAGTAAGTATTATGTAAGTAGGTGTTTCTGACGATGGATGTGTGATGTTGCTTCGGTTCCATTTCTCGTCTTTCTTCACTTTGGTGTGATGTGAGAAGTGTTGTGTTCCTTAGTAGAAGCAGGAAGCACAGGCCAAGTAGCAAGTGAGGGGCAACGCTAAGAGAACCATTTGCCCCATTAGTCTGCATGGCTGCTGGAGTCTCACCTGGAATAAGAAAGATTATTAAGCCACGAACCTAACAAGAAAACACGTAACATGTTTTGCATATCACTCTTATCTTCTGCTTGCAAAAAAAGTTTCAAAACTACAGAATTTTTTGTCTATTTCTTCAAGGAAGAAACTGCATTTATACAGACTGTTGTTGGAACTGGGGGTTTGCCAATTTATCCAAATCTCTCATACCTAAACTATAACGAAGAATTGTTTGTGACAGGCTTACTGTAGTTTACAGTTATTCAATTATTTATAGAAAAGAATTATTAATTCAATCATAATTTTTTAACATATTCATACTACATCAACATTGAAAGTCAGTTGCCAAAAGCAAAATAAAAAACTGGTCTTTACAACTGAATATACCACAGTTCAGCATCTTTACACAATGTGACGAGATATAATAATTCCAGTATTGGTTATCCTCATTCTATCAGTGATAAAGCCACTTACTAGATAAAAAGTATTTCTATACAGCTAAATGTGTCATAATGCAGTAAATGAAATCTTACATCAACACACATAAACACACGTGTGGTGTTGTGTGTGTTGATGTGACTGAGAGTTGAATAATATTAGGGGTGCTGGGTGAACGGTATGGCTCTTGGGTTGAGGTGGGATACAAAGGGACAAGAGCTCTCTTTGGCTCTCTTATTTTTGTCTTGTTTCTGTCTGGACAGATGACCATTGCAGCCATCCCCCCCTCCCCCCCTCTCTCTCTCTCTCTCACCGTTGAGGACGTGGACTCTGACTGTTGCCGTGGCTGTGTTGGACGGAGCACAGGTGTAGTTGCCGGTGTCTGGGGCTTGAGCATCCTGAAGAAAAGAAAGAGAGAGCGTGAGGCATGTACAGTACAGCTAGAATGACGAGGTGATAACACAGGTAAATCAGTCTATTTTTGTAATTGCCAAAGGAGGTTGACTGAGATAGACTGAGACTGTAAATGTATATGTGATGCGTTCAGCTTCTAGTGCACATGATTTAATTATATGCTGTTACCAAGGTCAGGTTGACTTTTGGGTCGTGTGAATGTCAGGGGATGATCGAACGCCCATCATCACTACAGCTGTTGTGTTACCGAGACGAATAAGGATTCAATACATTTTGTATAAACTTATTTATACCTCGATCCTGTATGAATTGAGGCTCCATAAGACAAGTGACGACATAAGACATAAGACGATCTTGAACAGCTATACACTAGTTTTGTGGAAATTCTTCTTCGTATGCTCGTTAGGACTAAACATTAATAATGAAACTCAGACTTAAATGACCCTGACAAGATAACTGGTAATATGACTTGGAAGTATAATTCGATAGAACTTGTATTTTAACACGAAAATACTTCCTGTAGGGTTATAAGATAGTTTACCAGTTTAAATCTATAGAACTTGCATAAAATATTATATGAAACTGTTGCCTATAGTGTTGTAAGAAAGCATGTCAGTTTACGTTTACAAAATATAATATAATTAACTACAAGCCACTGTTGCCTGTAGTATTGTTTACGACTTTATGTTTACAGAATATAGTATAATTGATTAATTACATGAAACTGTTGCCTGTAGTATTGTTTTACCTGGATGAGAAGGTAGCCTGTGGTGGAGTTGCCTCTGTCCGTCACCATACTAATGTCACCTCTTGGAGATTCAAAGCTCAGCACCTACCATGGGGAAAAGATGGTCTTGCATTACAGTCATAGTGTTTGTTCCTATACCTATTCTACGATCATACACTAAACAGATACAGTTATGGAGTTAAAACTAAGTCTTCATTCAATTTCTCCATCTCTCCTCTCTGTCTGATTCGCTCGTGCTTCCTGTCCTACCATTAAGAATCCATTTTATCACATTTTCCTTCGTCCAACAGAGTGTTCCAGGCCTAGAGCGGTATTTTATTTTCCTCCTCAAATAAAGTACTTTCAACTTCTGGTCCAGGAAGCACAATCGTGGCTAAAATGATCTTGAGAGGAAATCTATAATAACCTTATCAGTAATTCTAAACTACAAATACATTGCTGCACAAAATCTTGATATTAATTAATATCTTTCTAATTCTACTGACTAAAACCATAATCGAGGTAAACCCGACTAATACGTAAGCAAGGACTGGACCTTCGTATTGCTCTCTGAAACACCTGTAGAATGGTGACAGCTTTCTGGGCAGAATTTGAGTGATCTCATTAGAACAGCAGAGTGAAAGCACACGCAGTCTCTCTCCTTGGTACCTGGGAGAGAGAGAGAGAGAGAGAGAGAGAGAGAGAGAGAGAGAGAGAGAGAGAGAGAGAGTTTACGGAATTTAGGAGCATAGGCTACTGACCTTGCCGTTGTGATACCAGAAGATGTAAGTGGGAGGTTCTGGACTGTCCCTAATGATACACGTTAGGTTGATGGCTGACCCCATGTCCACGTGGATGTCTGGTGATCCAATGATCCGAGCCTGTGGTTCTGTACACGAGGGAAGAGAGGAAGATGAAGGTTAGGGGTGTGTGTAAGAATACCAGTGGTGTTTACGAAGGTGTGGTAATGGTAAGGTATACGGTGATTCTGTGTAGTATCTGTAGAGGGTCCATGCCATCATCAACACTGACATTGTTCTTGCATATGGTCCTTAATCAATGTTGTTTTGTAGGGTTGATCATGGTCGGTCGGTTTGGTTAGGTTAGGCTTGGCTGAGTTTCTCGGTTGGTGGTAGTGGTGGTTAGAATAAGAGAGCGATACTTGAGTAACAGGAGTTGTTACCCCAGTGGAGATTGGGAAGAGAAATGAATCTATATTCTTATGATATGGCAGGAGGCTGGGCTGGCGGATGTGAAGAACTGTATGGTCTTCATGTATGACCTTCAGAACCAACTCAATATCTCCCAAACTACCCAGCAGTTAAACATGAGTCAGATTAGATTCCCATACTGAACTAATGTTTTGTCTGGAAGCAGGATACAAAGTTGCCTTTCTCTGTCGTACACAAGCCTCCATACATGAAACAATATAGGGTATCATTTATATAGAGCGTCTTTTCACATCCTCAGATAAATCTCTTTCATACATTCTAATTACGTTACAATCTTCATTCACTAAATACTATAATAATAAAATGACTCACCAAAGACGTTAAGATGAACTACGTAAGATCTGACAGGTTTGGTGGACACTTGACACTCGTAGTTGCCTGAATCTCGAACCTGAGCGTATTTGATCTTGAGTATCCAGTCCTTGGAGCCATGAGAGTTGATGACCTCGAAGCGCTGGTCTGTAGTGTAGGTGTAGCGACCCACCGTCATGATGTGGATGTCACGCTGTCTGATCCACGACACCTGGTAACAAACACGAGAAGGTTGTAAGGTGTTTATGTGATGGCTACATGTGTGTTGTGTGTAGGTGTTGATTTGGGAAGTGAGAATTTTAGTTTGTGCCCTCTTAATTAATCCACTACTTCAGCACACACATACACAAATAAAGGCTTTAATAGATGTAGATGTGTAAAATATATAAAGAGATGTTGCCGAAGCAGTATTGACATTAATAAACTAAAGATTGACTTATGTTCTTGTTGCAGAAGTTGTATAAAGATAGATATGCCAAAGATGAATTAACTCTCTTGTTGCTGAAGTTATATAAAGACCGAAAAAATAATATCACTCAAACTCTTTTCGTTGAAGTTGTATAAAGACACAAAACATAAAGATTGCCTCACACTCTTGTTGCCAAGGTTGTGGACGAGACAGTGTAAGTAGGCTGTGTTGCTGGCCATGCTGGAGACGTTGTGTGGGGCCGCCTCGTCAAACACAGGATGGAGGGGCACCGTCAGCGACCCATTAGGATCCCCAAGACTCAGATCCAGTAGGGGTTTGATTGGCTCCACGGGGCTGCTACTGCTGTCACTTAGGCTGGTTGCGCCCACCAAATGTTTACCCACGCCTCCCACGCCCCCATCCGAGCCGCTGGTGATCTGGTTGTTGGAGCGCCAGGTGGGGTTGTTATTGTTGTGGTTGTGGGGGTCGTGGTGACTGGGGGAGGAGGCGACGTGGTGCTGGTGGCCAGTCGTGGGAGTCATCACGCTCACTCCTGTACATGATAAACGTAGAAGTGTTAGTTTTATTGTGTTTAAAAATGAACATTGTACATACACAAACAGGACAGATATAAGTTCCGGATAAATATGCACACACACACGGCAGCGAGATAATATTCTTATAAAATCTTTGAAAATAAACTGCAAACACAAAGGATATAGAGGGAAAAGAGAGACAGTTTTGAATTAATAGGGACTGGGTGGGGCCAAAGGGGGATGGACAAACCAATGAAGTAGATCTAAGGGTAATGATATGTGCGGCGCTCAGCCTTTTGCAAATGACATCATCCATTTATAAGGTTTCTATATTGAGGCAGACGAAGACCAAACGCAAGAAACCCGCTTATTGGGGCCATATGACCTCGCTGTTGCGGCGCCTAAAATGAATCAATATATCAACACAGTATTTGCTCCTTTAATGTCCTCACATGTGAAATAAAATGAGTGCAAAAAGTCCAGTGGCGATTTACTCTTGCATTAGGAAGGTGTGTGTGTGTGTGTGTGTGTGTGTGTGTGTGTGTGTGTGTGTGTGTGTGTGCCAGAATTAATAAGTTGTGTATTCAAGGGTTCATAAAAATGTGCCACGATGAAATTAGTCTGTCTCGTGACTTGTTTATTTCAGGAGGCGTTGAAATTTCAATTGCGTTCATAATTTTTCAGTGAGACGAGGACATCATGTTTCCAAAGAAATGGACCCAATTATGGTGGCCATTAAATGCGTAAATTTTAAACGAGCAAATTCCCTTTGATTATGTTCCATAACAGCGGAAAGCGTCGCAATAAAGGCACTTATGGTTGTATTGTATATTGTATGTAATAATGTACAATACATCACTTCACTAACTTACTAAACCTCAGTAGGCTTTTAACAGCCTTTGTTTTAATTATGTTTTTCAAATTTGGTTGTGACATACGTAAAATATGTTTTATTGCACTACTAAGAAGACTACGGAGAATCCTATTCACCAAATTACCCCTATAAATTTAGCGTTCTGCTTGTACTAAAGCCGTAAACCAAAGCATAATAATAAGGAACCAATGATAAACAGTTTCCTCACCTCTCCAAATAATTCAACAAAACAGATTCACTACTCGTACATTAAAGGGATGTTAAGTAAATGAATAATTATTCAGAGAGTTTTTACGAGGGTTATCTTATGTCGAGGAATTGGACTGCTACTGATTCCTCCTAACGTTGTCATGAAACAGATCCCGTATAAGTAACCTCAAGATGATAAATTTCGTTTCCTAGGATAGTTTGAAAGAATCAATAGCCCTCCAATGTATCCAAAAAGAGGTTCTCATCTTTAAATAATGGGGGCTGAGGGGGAGTGTCACCCAACTTTTGATAATTATGTTCCTTATAACTGCACCATGCACCACACATTACAACAACAACAACAAACTCGGCAAAATGTCGGAACAGCATCAGAATATTCATATTGTAATTTTTCCCTTATTGTTTATTTTCTCTATGGCCTGGAGTGAGGAGGGATCGTGGGTGACAGCGACGAAAACGGCAACTTTTTTTTTTATATGAGAGTTATACAAGAAGTTTCCCAGGCAGAACACAACACACACTTTTATCCCCGCCTCCAATTATGCAAATGGACCCGGAACATCAAATTTGTGTTGCGTTACGTTGTGTTGGGTTGAGTTCAGTTCCCGTGTGAAGTCGGCGCCTATATATAAAACTTTCTACGGTCGATGAAATTTTAATAGGACTCGGGGTGCAGAGAGAGAGAGAGAGAGAGAAAGAGAGAGAGAGAGAGAGAGAGAAAGAGAGAGAGAGTATTATATTTGTGTGTGTGTGTAGAGAGGTGGTACTGTATTTGCGTTGTTTGTACGGTATAATAGTGTGTGAATAAGCGTGTTGACTTACTAAAGGTGTGTGTGTATGTATGTGTGTGTGAGGGGAGGGTGTATGTGTGTTTGTGTGTTTGTATGCATAATACTGTATGTAAATGCTATATTGGTTTATTTATCGTTACTGAAAACACGAGGAATATTTTGACAACCTATATTGTTTGCTTCTAGAATCTGCCAGACACACATACTGTACATACAAAATATCGGTAGGTACGTACAGTGGGCCACAAGAATTCTTAAATAAGCTAGCTATATGAAAAGAGAGATAGTTATTAAGGAAGTACTGTAATGAATGATCTAACAAGTAACTCAGTGAGGTGATAGCAAAACAACAAACCTAATAATAATAATGTTGTATTGCAGTTACGTAGTCTTTCCTTGTCTATAATATTATGTTGTAAGTCCTCGAAATCAACAGCGTTTGTATGAATTCTTGTGGACAATAGTAGTCTACTCTGGTGCACAAAAAAAACATCATTCCCTCAACCAATCCACAATATGTATGTATGTATGAATTATCTGTGGTTCCAACGACAAAATACAGTTCGTCATCTACTTTTGTGGTTTAATCGATTGAATTACAGGTGCTTCAAATATTCAGTATTGTGGCTGGCTGAGGGTAATTAACTTTTGTGCACCATGGTACAGTCAGCGTCAAAAGTCGTGTCGCGGTTTTGTCTCAAGATTAAACGCAACTCGTGAAACACTTAATAAAATCCCATGACACACATATGAACATACCAGATGTTTATTTTTATTTGTCCATTCCCCTTAAGTTTTCTCCACATTTCACCTCACCACTATTGACACTTACTGTAAACTATGACAAAAATTAATACTGTTTGCGGTGATCATAGAGATTATCCCCCTTAATCCATCAGTTAATTATCCCTTCACATTAAATTGGATCTCGTCATTCCAAGGGACAAAGTAACAGAATGATAATGGCTTTCATCTCTGAGTTTTTTATATTTCTGTCTGTATTATTCATTGATCTGTTTTTTTTTTTTTCCAATTTTCGGATCTATTTCTTTGTTGATTTGTTTTCCTTTTTATTTTTCCCTCCATTTATCTAACATTTTCTCTATTTTTTTCTTCACTCAAACCGTGAATTGCATCGGTGGCAAACTCACATCAGATTTTTTTTTTTTTTTTTTTAAGCCCAATGAACACAGTGGTCTGGACTCCGGCCCTCCACCCTATGTTGTTTTATCCGTTTTATATTTGTGTTTTATCTCTTTTATGGAGGATGCGAGCGATGGAAATGTTTCAGTTGTGTTTTATATTTCCTGGTACACGCAGCTATATTATAATTATTATTAATATTATCATTATTATTATTATTATTATTATTAGTAGTAGTAGTAGTAGTAGTAGGCCTAGTAGTTTCGTATTTTAAAATCTACGGGTGGTGGGCAAGCCTAGAATGTTTCCGGCATATTATACAGTGTGTATGGCTTCGTATAGCAATAACTTACATAGGAGATATATAATTTCATTTAGAGTATATTTTGTTCTATACAATATGCTGTGTGTTAATAAATGGTGGGAGAGGGAGGCTGTGAGTTTGGGAGGGTGGCAGCAGACGAGTAGGCTACGAGTGGCAGCAGACGAGTAGGCTACGAGTGGCAACAGACGAGTAGGCTACGAGTGGCAACAGACGAGTAGGCTACGAGTGGCAACAGACGAGTAGGCTACGAGTAATAATACTTTATACTGCTGGTCTCCACATCAATATATCATTTCCTAACAATACAAACGAGTCTTATCGAGAAACTTTACATCATGCATTCCTGTAATTATTTTGCTGTAATTTTAATACTGTACTTTGCTAAGAGAGAGGAATGGAAGGTGTGACTGGTGGCTGGTATAACCTAATAAATTATCAGAGCATTTATAATACTGTACACTGGAGTACGGTAGTCTGTTTTCGGTTGATTTTGTTATTATTATTATTATTGCTATTGTTATTGTTGTTATCATGTCTGCGTTGTTTTAGGTGTTCCCTAAGGTAAACATTTATCGTTCATTTACGATATCAGGTTAAGTAAGTCCTTTATATTAATTCACCATGACAAGATTAAATTGAATAAAACCTACATTATACTTGTAATGTGAGATTGTATGTGAGATGATGTGATGATGTAATTGTAAAGGGTAGGTTTAATTGTAAAGGGTAGGTTTAATTGTAAAGGGTAGGTTTAATTGTAAAGGGTAGGTTTGTAAATAGTAGGTATGATGGTGAAGGTATGATGGTGAAGGGATTTGCAGTCCTGCGTTCCAAGTATTCAATTGGAGTGTTCAGTTTGTTGGTAGACTCGAAAGAATAAACGAAAAAGTACTGTACAAGAATATTTTTTCTTTTACTTCCGCAATGCTTCAACACGTTAAGATGAAGTGGCATTAATAAAACCATTACATCACGTCACTATTAAACTGTTGTGTGTTTTACAGTCCTACTTCTTTTCGTTATTAAATGTTCGACATCAATACAATCCCTCGCGTTCCAGCTTCCATAAATATACTCTGACAATATTGGTGTCGCACTAGCTATATATATTCAGTATGTTTCTTTCTTTTTTTTCATCGATGTATTAAGTTTACGACGATAGCTGCATGCCATTTGTCTCTTAAACGATGGCCGAAATTTTAAAGAGAATCATTTGTTTGAGGCGATTTAGTGGATCATTCCCACCTCCAAAGTATGCCAGAAAACAGATTAATTCAGTATACGAGTACGAGTGGAGGATTTGTTTTGTTGCACTGTTTGGAAGACGACGTTGACCTCCCACAGTAATCGATCCCTTTAGTAAGTTTGCTCATAGATACAGTGACACAAACTCGAGCCATCATAAGTTGTTGTTGTTGTTGTTAATATTGTTGAAAGTTGAGAATAATTTGATCCACTAATTAGACCGCTTACTCTGCCTCATACATACTTGATGAAGCTCGTTCAATACTCCATCATCAGGCTATTCGAAGCAGACCTGGAAACTTTTTAATGACTCGTGGCTGTACATTTGCCTCCTCTAGCATGAGAAAGTAGGTGTTTAGGGGAGAAGCTATTTAGGTTAAATTGGATGGCTATTGATATCTCCAAACCAAGACCAATAAAACTAGTGTTATTGGTCTGGCTCCAAACATCCTCTGAAAACGAATCACCTACGTATTACTATTATATGGGTTCTTTTTCATGATCTAGTTTGGAAGATTCAGCAGCCATCCAGTATACCATCAACGAATTATCCATTTATAGTTTGATATATATATATATATATATATATATATATATATATATATATATATATATATATATATATATATATATATATATATATATATATATATATATATATATATATATATATATATATATATACATACATCATGTGTGTGTGCCAGTATTATACAATAGGATAAGTCATTATAATATAATAGATATTCATTTAAGCGTTCTTGCAAGTAAATATACAACAGGAAAAGCCATTAAAATGCACAGCATAATTACTTGACCTTGTTTACCATCAAATATTCAACAGGATAAACTACTATCAAACACAAAATAAATTATTTCCCTGAACTTAATTTCATCTCTTGCATTCTTGATAAATAATAGTAATAATACTAATAATATTAGTCTTGTTCGACGAGAAGAAAAACGACACTGGCAAAAGAAAATTTCTTATCAAACAGTTTCGGTGAACACTGCCACCATCCTCAATGACAAGACGAAAATATGAGATGATAATGAGTGGTGTGTATGTGCAAGGCGTCATTTAATACAATACCCTACCGTATCTCATTGGAACAATAAGGTTATGCTGATGTGTGTTCGATTTATGGCAGAACACACGAGTAAAATTATAATAACTTGACACGTATTAATTTTGTTCGTATTGTAGTAATTGTTGTAGTTCCCCAGACTGTCTGTCGGAGCAGTCCCGAGTCTCCATAGTTGACCGAAGCCGTGCAGATGTTCGAACCCCTAAAAGGCATTTCCAGGCCTAGGGTGGTCTCCCTTCAATCTCTAATTACGTCGGTTGCTTTTTATATATTTATGTACAGTCATGGCTGATAGTACTGGACCAGGGTCCAAGGAGTGTTGGAGAGCAACTGAACAGAGTTCGAACAAGTTAATTTTCTAAACCATTCTCAATGTTGAGAGAGGTTTAGAAGACTCACTTTTTCGAAATCTATTCAGTTGCTCTCCAGCATTCCTTGGACCCTGGTCCTGCACTATCAGCCATGGCTGTACACAGCATTTTTGTAGGTGAGTGTACATTACGTGAATTGTATTGCTCTCGAAATCTTGGATCTATTCACGCCAAAATCTCACAATTAATAACCATCTCTTCGTTTGTATGTCAACAAGGAGGGAGGGACTAGGGAGGTAGCAGTCAATATTAGATGTGTTTTCAGCCTTCCTACAAAGATGGACGGGTTGATTGGCGAGGGTGATGGAACAGAAGGAATAAAAGAGAAAACAGATAAAATTAGATAAGAGAACAGGGAGAATGAAGAGTATTTTGCCTTGCGTGGTGTGTGTGAATCAATAGCTCTCAAAGTTTATACCTTAAACAGATGATGCCCAATGGGAACATAACATCACTATTACATTACTGCCCCTGTCTATTTAATAAAGATATTTATATATACACCATCTTTTCTACATTTAGTCTCGCTTTATAGACAAGAAAATAAAAATGAAAGAGTTCATTTCTTTTACCAGGAAACGTGTTTAATATTGGTGAAAGCATTGTTGTAAAAATATTGAAAAATAAGATGGTATTTTTCTTACCAGGAAAAGTATTCTCAGGTGGTAAATGCATTTTGTGGAAATAATATTAAAGCCAGGCTGGGATTTGGCATATATTTCTGGGAACACATTACGAGGAGCCGAAGATTTGGGAATTGTATTGTACTTCCGTTGATTTATTACTCAGTGGCTGAGGACTGGGGAGTTAATTATGCATTATATGTAAATCCTGAGCTTCAGGACACACCTGTGGCTCTATGATGCAGCAAGATCACACACAGGAGACCTTAGCTTGTCAACACACACACATACACACACTGATACACACAGGGAAACTCACCTGGTCAACACACACACACACACACACACACACACACACACACACACACACACGTACACACTGATACACACAGGGAAACTCACCTGGTCAACACACACACATACACAGGGAAACTTACCTGGTCAACACACACACATTAACAGGGAAACTTACCTGGTCAACACACACACACATACAGGAAACCTCACCTCGTTAACACATCACACAAACACAGCAAACCTCACCTCGTCCACACACACATATATAGGTACGGCGAACTCTACCCCTTCAACACACACATACACGGGGAACCTTACCTCGTCAACACATATACACACACACATTTAAAAAAAAAAAAAAAATAGCGAACCTCACCTCATCAACACATAAGAATACTGTGCTATTTTTTAGATCTATGCTGAAGTATGGGTTCGCTATTGTTTATCAGTGTGCAGTCACGAGCCAAGATAAGTAAGTAGGTATACAGGTCTGTTTCGAATTGCCTGATGGAATATTAATGGGAGAAATTCTCTCTATTTTTTTTTCTTGTAAATTGGAGGGCTAGTGATTTCTCCAAACTATACTATAGGAAATAGACAACCTGAATGTTAATGTACAGCTGGTCAAACTCCTGTGAGGTCCACCCAGCACTGCCAACGCTGTGCGAGATAGTGACGCCGAAACATTTGTTCTGAACTCTGCTCGAAATATGCACTGGTGGGGGGATATTTGGAGCAGAGTTCAGAACAAGTGTTTCGGCGTCACTATCTCGCACAGCGTTGGCAGTGCTGGGTGGGCCTCACAGGAGTTTGACCTGCTGTATATACGGTTATATGTTCTTTACTTCTCAAAATATGGAAGATTGTAGATACACAGTAAGCAGTTCACAGTACCTTTATTTAACGTAGTAGGCCTATTAAAATGCTTGTATAATACACTGTAGTATAAAGTTAATCGCACCAATGATATGGCACAGATTGTCTTACTCATGGCCGAGGAATATTACTTGGCCCTGGTCTTTCAAATATACACGTTTGTTGTAGTGGGTACAGTACGGTCGTGATGGGAGGTATAAGTGAGATACGAGAGTAGCGGAAGTTAGTGTGTTACAGAACGTGTCTTATAGGAAATTGTTTCTTCTTGTCTGTCCCTCGCCGCATTTATCAACGAGGAAATAGCTGACAAACCGAGTAGTTGGCAACCTTGTTTGTGTGTGTATGTGTGAGTGTCTGTGAATGAGAGAGAGAAAAAAAAAAGAGAGAGAGAGAGATAATCTTTAATAATGTGTCAAAGGAGGAAGGTAATATTAATGAGGTCACTAGCGAGACTGGATTAAGGAGAGGGTGAACAGGTAAATACGATTATGACAGGAAATGGTAAATCCTATAATTAGATGACCAGGGAGGAAAGTCGTGGTAATAAGGTTGGGTTAATATGTGGGAGGGTATAGTTTGGACATTTTTGGAGATAATGATTCCTCCAAACTCTTAACTCCAACAGGGCACCATTATTTTTGTTCATATGGTTCTGTTTCATGGCATACTTTGGAGGAATCAAGGCACTCCAATGTAACAAAAGTATACTCTCTCCTTAATATGTGGGAGGGAGGGACACTCACTATACACATTAGTAACGGGGAAACTGTTTTTGTGACATACGGTATGTTGGAGGAATCTGTACCCATTCATTCTACCCTTGAAACGACCTCCACCATGTATGAGACAGGATACGTGTTGGAACTTCTCTTGTTCATTGGTAGGTCAGAGCATTCTATCTAAACTTCAATAATAATAACTCTGGATATGTGCAGTCGGCCTCAGGAATTCGTATACACCACTGAAACATGAAGGGTTTGTAAACCCTAGAAAATTTAATATATTGAATTCGTAATACCAAACTTTTTTAGTAATGTTATTTGTCTCATACTTAAATCAGTCAGTAGAACAGTATCTAAAGTATGTGTAAATTTTACGCCCATTGTAACCAATGCTCTGTGTACCAATTCCTGAGGCTGACTGTACAGTTCTGGTGACGACTGGTGACTGTACATACATACATACCAGTAAACCCATTACAAGCCTTATCCTGTCTCATACATAATTCCTTGAGATCGTTTAATACTTCATCATCTGGCTATTCGAAACAAGCAGACCTGAATACTTACTATGGCTCGTGACTGTACTGACGACGATTTTGTGTGCGCGACTGTACACCGGACAGACAGTCAGACAGATAGACAGCTCTCCATGGGATGTACGGTACAGTATGTTGGTGATGACCATTTGTATAGAAGCCGAAATCGAGGGTGGCGAAACATTTTTGGTAAGTGTTGAGAGTTTGGGAATGTGTGTGTGGGTGAAGAGGAGGCTTCATGTGAGTGTAACCAATTTGCGTGTGTGTGTGTGTGTTTCTGTGTGCGAGCCCGTGCATGTGTGTGTGCGTACAGGGGTTCGACAGAAGTGATGACTGCACAATCCTAGATTATGAAAGAAGATAAAATTATAAAGGCATTACGATAAAAGTTGAAAACACAAAGAAAAGGTGAGTGAAAAATGAGAAGGGAAGAACGTTGGAAGAAATAAGAGAACATTGCATGAAAAAAAAAAGTATGGAAATGAAAACAAGTGTGAAGGAATACAAATTGAAAAGGGGTGAAGTAGAAGGAAGACTCCCTTAATTGTTTCTGCCTTTTCGTGGCAAGGGGGATTCCAGACTCTCCATAGAAAACTTTACTTCTCTTGGTGTAAGCCTCATGCCTGGGCAATTAAGGCTCCACAAACCTGTACACTCTAGAGCCATAATATCGATGCACCCTCAACCCTAACTGCTGGGGGAAGGGAAGTTAAAGTCGAAAGTAAAGGTCAATCATATTCCTTCCTCTACCTCCCATAATTATCTCTCTATCCCATTGGTCAGTGGCAACTCGAAGCTTCAGTGAATATAGTGTAAGAAAAATATATAATATGTACATTTTGTATTTTGTATTAAATAGCATGGATTTATAACATGATTGTTACTTGCCTTTCAAATATATGCACTAATCACACAATCTGATAACCATGATAATATACCTTTATTATGGAACAAGTTACACACATGTTTTCTCAGAAGTGCCGTCGATCGATTGTGTGAAGCAGAAGGTTTCCTGGACTCGACTCGACTTCTTTATAACTTTTCGCCAACTTTTCCTCTTTTCCTTCTTTTTCCTTCGTGCTTGATAACCCTCCCCTCTATTTCCTGCTCCTTGGCGCTAAATCACTGTCATGTCTGCTCTTTCAATTGTCATTCCATCTCTTAAGGACGTTTTCTTTCACTGAGCAGTATGAAAAATGAACATTCCAGTAACTGTATCTTCATATATTTAATTCAACAACTATAAACTATAAACTCACGATCAAATAATTTTCATGACAATTTCCTCGCGAATTAGTTTATTTCAGCCAAGCCTCAGGTCACCATGGCTGTACACACAACTAGTTTGGAGATGCAGCTTGAGGCGGGGAGTGTGGGTGGAGAAGGGGGCTTTAGAATGGTAGTGTTTAATGGAGCTCATGCAGTACCAACATCTACTTCCCTCTGACCTGGGACTGCTGTGAGGGGTGCATGGAAACTATGGCTTTGGAGTGTACCTTATCTAGAGGGCTGGATGGTATATAGGTCCAGTAAATCAGGGCCAGCAAAGTTTTCCCTCGTGTTTGCCGTATGTGGCTGCGACCCTTAATGTGCAATGTTGGGAGACGGGAGGCCTGGCCCGGTATTCACAAAATCTCTGAGTTTGAACTTGTTCGTATGTTTACATTTTTAACTTCGTCAAAGTATGTCAGACTCATTTCGAAGCAGTGGACCAGTTTTCTACTACTTAAGTGTGAGCCAACATTGGGATTTCAATGCATTATTCCACCTAGACGGGAGACCTGGAAAACCAATGAATGAAAAAAAAAAAGAGGAATGTCCAGGTTGAATGAATGAGAAGGAAAATTCGAATGATTGAAAAAAAATCAGTATTCAAAATTTTGAAAAGTACGAATTTAATTTAAAAATATAAAATTATTTGGTAATGAAGGATATTTCCTGACATTCATTTCCAAAATTTCATGCTAAAAAAATATATAATTTTTTTTCTTATTTACAGGTACGCATTAATAACAAATCATTCACCAATTATAAACACAATTGCCAACATCTTTCTCTAACGCTAAGCTCGTGGTGAGGAATATTGCAAAAGGGGGAAGATAACAATTTTCAACAGCAGCAGCAGCAGCAGCTACACTTTTCTCTTACCGAATCTAAACTTTCCCCCGCGATTCCCTCCGACTGGAAATATATGTCTTTTTCCACTCTGCCTTCCCCACGGTCAGCGCCATAAAGGGGCCCAATTGATGCTCTGAACTGCAGTGTAGTTTTAAAAAGCCAAAGGGGTCGACCCACTGGATAAATTAAGGATTGGTTGAGTCACTTTAATTCGCTTTATACCCATAAGGATTTTTCAGAGTTTTGATGTTACATTCTTATCACAATTTGATAGCACCGTGTAAATGCTACTTCAAAACCAATATTAGCAAACTTTAACGGGGGTCCTGAAGTCTACGTCCAGAGTCGGAAAGGAAAAGAAGAAAACAAATAACGATTCTAAAACTATGTACCCCTGAGTTCTGATACACTTTTGAGGTTTTATACTGTACACCATTACGAGTGAAACTGAACTAGATTAAATTAGGTTAGGATGTACTGTATGTAAATGACGATAAAATGCTCAGGCTGGATGGGATTAAAATAGGTTCCAAGTGAATAATTAGATATATGATACGAACACTGCATCTCAACAATCACGAGGCATAATAATAATAAGTATCCAAGTGTGCTTCTAATAGCCTGTTGTTGATGGAATATAAACAAGTTCCAGTAAGCAGGATAAGCTTTGTAATTGGCTCACTATCAAAGACAAAATATGTGTCGTGAAATCTGGTGAAAATAAATATATGGTAGAGAACTAAACCTATTAATTAAACGACCACCAGTAAGTATCATACGTACTGATGGGCATATTATCTGATAAGCGTTGTAATCAGTTCATTGGTATGTTACGTGAGTCCAGATGTCAACAAGTCCTACTGGATAATTATTTTGACTCGTGACTGTACATACACTCGCAATCCAAAAAATTGTATCATTTGACACATACTATAGTGAATCAATTACAACGCTTATCCTGTTTTATATATGTTCGAACCCGCTTAATACTCGATCAGGCTATTCGAAGCAAGCCTGGATATTTAATTTTGACTGGTGACTGTACATACATGCAGCTTCCACACTGTTGGTCCATAGAGCCTGAGGGTGTTACGGTCCAATGCCAGCGTCAATCACGAAAAGGGACGAATTTGTATTATTATTCCAACCCATCACTTAGGTGCATCTGTGTGTGTGTGTGTGTGTGTGTGTGTGTAAGTGTAGTAAGTAAATAAATAAGTATGAAAGTAAGTAAGTAAATAAGTAACTGTGTGTGTGTAAGTAAGTAAGTATGTAAGTAAGTAAGTTGTAGATCGTTGGTGACAAATAATATTAGTTTTAGTGATAGAGAGTATTATTGGTAACGAAAGAGTAAATGTTGATATTAAAAGAGTGAAATGATACGTTAATTGCCTCACTCATCGTTTTGAAAATACATGGCTTTGCGGTGATTATAAAACACAGTACTGTATTAGGAAAAACGCTTTATTTAAATAAAAAAAATTCGATGCCAATATGTTTTTTTTTTTTATATATATATATATAGATTAAAGTTTCCATTCTAATCGTATTCCCATGCTTTATTTAATTTCACTTTACTTCTTTTGCCATTAATTAACACTTCCTTAACATTTTTTAATAACTATCCCTCCCTTTCTTCTACGTTATCTCCTTTTCTGCTACGTTATCTCCATTTTTTCTACGTTATCTCATTTTCTCATACGTTATCTCCCTTTCTTCTTTCATTTCTTGGGAGGTCTTTTTTCATTCTTAAATTTTCTTTTCTCAGCATTGTGTTAAGCTGAAGTTGCTGTTGTTGTATTACTTTCATATTAAAAGCTTTTCTTCCATATTATTCATATTTACGCTTCAATTCTTACCTGTACCTCCTCTCAATTGAGCCTCTTCTCTCCTTCTCCTCTTCTTCTTTTTTCTCTCAAGCCTCTTCTCTCCTTCTCCTCTACTTCTTCCTTCTCTCAACCCTCTTCTGTCCTCCTACTCCAATTTTTCCTCCACTCTTCTCTCCTTTTCTAATTTCTTTTCCTCCTATTCCATTTTCTCTCGTCTCTTTTCTCCTTTCCTAATTTTGCCTCCACTTCCTCCTCCTCCTCCTCCCAAATCTCATCTCTCTTCCTCCTCCTCCTTCCTCACCTCCTTTTATTCCTCCTCCTCCTTCCTCACCTCTCCTTTCTTCCTACTCCTTCCTCACCTCCTCTTACTCCTCCTCCTTCCACATTTCCTATTATTCCTCCTCCTGCTCCTCCTTCCTCACCTCCTTTTATTCCTCCTCCTCCTCCTCTTCCTCCCCCTTCCTCACCTCCTTTTATTCCTCTTCCTCCTCCTCCCCCTTCCTCACCTCCTTTTATTCCTCCTCCTCCTGTCCCTTCTTTCTAACCTCTCCTTTCTTCCACTTTCACCAACAACACTCGTTTTTCTCTCCCCATCCACTCCTCTAACTGCACTTTCTTCCTCCTTTCCTCCTCCGTATTGCTTTCTTCTTCATCCACCCCTTTTTCCTCCTTTCCTCCTTCGTCACTCAGTTCATCTTGCTTCCATTTGTCCAATTTTTTCCTCCTCGCCAAACCATTTTACCTCCAACTCTCTCTCTCTCTCTCTCTCTCTCTCTCTCTCTCTCTCTCTCTCTCTCTCTCTCTCTCTCTCTCTCTCACACACACACACACACACACACACACTCACTCTCTCTCTCTCTCTTCTACCCATCTCCTTTTATTTTCCTCTCTCTCTCTCTCTCATATACTTCCATTCCTCTTCTCTCTCTCTCTCTCTCTCTCTCTCTCTCTCTCTCTCTCTCTCTCTCTCTCTCTCTCTCTCTCTCTCTCTCTCTCTCTCTCTCTCTCTCTCTCTCTCTCTCTCTCTCTCTCTCTCTCTCTCTCTCATATATTTCCACTCCTCTTCTCTTACCTGCTTTACTCCCCATTGTCTTTCAACCACTATAGCTGTCTTTCTTCTGCAATTTACGGTCTGCTTCGTTTCCCTTGCAATTCTTCCTTCATCCATTTCAAAGCCTATTTTTTTCTTTTGTACTAATCCATTCAATAATTTATGATCAATTTCATAACAATGACTGTTTGTCTGTCTTGCCCTTTTATAATTGATCTTCCTCACCTCATTTCTCTCTCACTGACATACTCCTCTTTCTCTCATCGTAATACTCTTCTTTCTCTCACTGTTATATTCCTCTTTCTCTCACCTTTATACCCCTCTTTCTCTCACTGACATACTCCTCTTTCTCTCATTATTATACTCCTCTTTCTCTTACCACTCACGTTTTTTCACTGTCATACTCCTCTTTCCTCTGCACCTTTTTATCACCTTCACCCTCGTCCTACAGGCTTCCACAGGCCTAGGGCGGCTTTCTTCCATCCAGACATAAAAAAATTTGCAAGCTATATTTACCTTGACTCTACCTGTCTCTACTACTACTACTACTACTACTACTACTACTACTACTACTACTACTACTACTGCTACTACTACTGCTGCTGCTCCTACTACTACTACTACTACTACTACTAATGTTTCTTCGGGTTGTTTTTGACGTGAAGAAACAGATACAAAACGTCATCAATAAAAGCACCTCCGCAGACGGTGTTGTTCCTTATTTAAATGCACGTAATATTTAGTTTTGCAGCACATGTCACCCTAACACATTTCTGCAGCCAACTGAGCAATATATTTTCGTGGAATCTGTCTGTTACACTGACTGTCCTTTTGTTCTTGCCGTTCCTAAATCCCTTTTTTCTTTCGCTGTCGCGGCTAGAATGGAAGAAGGTGAAACACTCTCCAACACTCTTGTCGTAAAGTGGGAGAGAGAGACGGGGAGAAGGGCGAACAAAAGAGCATCAACAAGATATTTGAACCGCTATATACGATAAAACTCACCCTAAACACAGAAACAGACCTTCCATAGGACAGCTGTGGAAGGAAGTGGCAGAGGAAGTGGGTACTAATGAAGGAAAGTTTAGCTGAAATACGCTTACTGTTCTGTATAGGCTTCCTGGTGTATGCAAACATTGGATATACATGTAGTGTACAGTACAGTACCGCCCCGGATAGATATCTCTGGACTAGATTTCATCGTATAAAGTAAAATGAGCTCTGACTGGTCCTTTGGTGAATGAAACGGGGATCGTGATTGGCTCAAGTTCTTGGATTGGCTGAGCGCAGTCGAATGTTACGTTAAGAAACAAACGTTTTATTTTTTTTTATTAGCACTGAAATTAGGGGATGACAATGGTACAGACAGCCATGACTGATACTGCTGGACCAGGGTCCAAGGAGTGTTCGAGAGCAACTGAACAGAGTTCGAATAAGTGAATTTTCCAAACCATTCTCAACGTTGAGAAAAGTTCAGAAGACTCACTGTTTCGAATTCTGTTTGGGCAGGCATGTCGCCACAGTCAACTCTCGGCCGTGGACGAGTGATGATCGTGGCAAATGTACTGTCACGAACACTAATAAGTATACAGCTTTGGTTAAAGATTTGAACAGTCCAAATCACCAACGAAGTAATTCCAATGGAGATCTTATTATTCATTTATTTATTCTCTAGGTATTCGAAGCACATCTGAATACTTAATAGTGCTCGTGACTGTACAGTATATTTCATTTTTAATATGGTGCTTTCCTGTACATTAGGCGACTGTAAGAGTAAAAGTAGAAGAGATAAGAAGAATAGAAGAATTTTACATAGATTCTCGACAATGAGGAAGTAAGAAATAAGTGGAAGCGTCAGTACAATATAAAAAAAATAACAGAAACATTCAGGAAATGCAGCAGACATTTTGATCCCAGTGCCTATGAAAGAAACTTGAAGTACGAGCTACTTGGTCTGCAAATCAACAACAATTACAGAAAGATGTTCTCCCAACTCGTCATCTACCCGTCTTTAAATGTAAGTAATTTCTTGACACAACTTTAATTATAGCTATAGGCCCTAGTGTAATGTTTATAAGTCTTGCCACTCATTTGTTATTAGTTAATCAATATCCCTACTTACCTTCTGCATTATTTATATATATATATATATATATATATAATGAGTGTACTAATATTATCTGTAAATAATGGCAACTAGCGGGCTACTAATACATAAGTTGATCACCGGTTTATAAATGTCACCCCGTTACAAAAACCCGTTTATATGTCCAGTGTTGTTGTCATCTCCGTGCTGGTGTTCATTTTTCATATATATATTTTAATTCTTACAGTGTATCCACATTCGATATGTTCTTTATATAGTATACCAAAAAAAGTGTCCTCACATATATCCCCCCCCCAAACAAAAATAATAAAATGAATAAAAACATACTTATAATGGTTAAAATGTGTATGTTACTATAATAGGCGCCTGTTTCGTGATATCTTTTGGAGAATTCAGTGGCTCTTAAATAGCTATTCCCTCTATTGCTTTTCCCTAATCTCACACATTCTCAGCTAACCTCCACCACCACCGCCACCCAACACTCTGTTTGAGCTGTCTGCCTCAGGTACTTTGGTGTCGGGATAAATTACCACTCAGAGGCCACAATGATACTTCCTCACTGGGCCTTAAATTATCATACAATACACAGGCCGCCGCTACAGTCACTGCCAGATGTTGGTCCGTTTGTTCTCACTCCTCCGGGCAGCAAGGGTTTCGGTCTCTCATTTTCCTATCACACCATAAATTGATTTATATATATATATATATATATATATATATATATATATATATATATATATATATATATATATATATATATATATATTTATATATATATATATATATATATATATATATATATGTATATATGGGGGAATCAGCATCCCTCTCCTCTTAAGTAGATATATATGTGCTTCTCGGGATCAGTAAGTCATTAAGGTGTTCATTTATTTTATGGAGTATCGTGCTTCCTTCACCTCTTAGCTGTTGAGTCGAGGGGAAATGTTTTCTGGCATTTTATAAAAGATTCTCGTACCATTCATTACATTTCTGTATTTAAACGTTATGTATTTGGTGTCATTTTAGTAGACATTGATCACTTACCTATTTCGTGCCTCAATTGGCGCCTCGATTCTGCATGGGCCTGACGGTAATCGCTATGTTGGCCAAATTGCCTCCTAATCACGCACAGGCACGGAACGGCATTAGCGGCTCCAGTCGTTCGTAGGCACTGTGGCATGGGATGGATAGAGTTTCCTTTCCACTCCTGTGAATCCACTTCATCGTCAGCTATATATATACTCCCTTTCAATTCTAAGGCTGTTGTTCCATTCCTTCTGTTTCCTTCGTACTTACTGTTCATCCTCGCTATCATCTTCTCCCTTGTCCTTCAGGGTCTTTCAGTTTTGGGCGGTTTTCTTTCATTCTGAGTCAATCTATTCACTCCCTGGGATTTCGGAAGTAAAAAATGGATATCTTGTGAAGTTTGCATGGATCTGAGTGTATGCACCAGTAAATGTGCAGAACAAGGTAGCAAAAATGAAAATGAAAGAGTTTTGGGATGAGTTGAATGACTGTCTCTAAGAAGTTTTAAAAGAGGGAGGAGGATAGTGCTTGTGGAGGATGTGAATGGGAATATAGGAAGTGAGAGAATAGGCAATGTAGTTGGCAAGTGGGGTGTGAATGGAGTAAATGAAAATGGTGAGTGCCTTTTGGATGTGCATGTGTGCCGAGAGGGGGTTGTTCCTCGCCAACACCTGCTTCGAGCACAGACTGATCCAAAGGTACACATGGAAGAGGAGAGATGAAAGGGGAGAGCAGATGAGTTTGATAGATTATATTGGTGTTGATAGAAGGATAAGAAAAGATGTGATGGATGCTAGAGTGGTGAGAGGAATGTTTCAGTGCTCTGACACTACAGTATGCGGTTAAGGCAAGGATTAAGGTCAAAGATTTGGGAGTATGGTAGGAGAGATGAAGAGGGAGGTAGCAAGTGGAAGATGGAATGACATTGAGTATAGAGAGGAATATAAGAGGAGGGTGGGTGAGGTACTAGTGGATGCAAAGTATTATCACATATATTATTATGTTCTAGTTATATTTTCTATTATCTAAGACATTCTAAGCTGCTATTTCCAATGCACCATGCACAGCGAGGGGAGGGAGGGAAGGGGGAAGAGAGGAAGGGCAGCCTGGGAGAGATGGAGGGAATGAGGGAGAGAGGTAGGAAGAAGGGAGAAAGGGAAGGAAGGAAAAAGGAAGAGAGGGAGAGAGGAAGGGATGGTAGAAAGGAGAGAGAGAGGGAGGGAGGAAAGTAAGGTAGGCTGGGAGGGATGAAAAGAGGAACGCCAGGAGGGAAAGAGGAAGAGCAGGGAGGGAGAGAGGGATGGAGAAAGGGATGCAGGAAGGAAGGGCAGATTGGAATGGAGACAGGCAGGGAGGGAGGAAGGGAAGGGAAGGGAGGGATAGCAGGCAGGAAGATTGCACGACTAAGTAGGACAAGCAGCGCATGTGTTGAAGCCGGCCAAGACGACTGTGGTGGTAGTGGTGGTGGTGATGTTGGTGTTGGTGTTGGTGGGGAGGAGATTGGTGTCGTGGTGGTGGTGGTGGTGGTGGTGGGAAGGAGATTGGTGTCGTGGTGGTGGTGGTGGTTTTGGTGGTGGTGGGGAGGAGATTGGTGGGGTGGTGGTGGTGGTGGTGGTGGTGGTGGTGGTGGTGGGATGAGGGGGAGAGGAAGGAGATTGGGGTGGTGGGTGTGGTGGTGGTTGTAGTGATGGAGAGAATATTCAGGGTGTGATAGTGAGGTGATGATGGTGAGGGTGGTGGTGGTGATATTGTGAAGGGAAGGATATGGGTGTGGTGGTGGTGATAGTGTTGATTATAGTGATGATAGTGGTGGTAATTTATAGTGGTTACAGTGGTAGTATCTATAATCCATTTTTTCTTTTACGTGACTATTTAATTTTCTTGCCTTTTTCAGTAAATACGAGTATAATGATATCCAAGAATAATTACACTATAAACTAACATCACTTGGTATGTATCTAAAACTTATAAACAATGAAATGTATGTAGGCCTACGAGAAATGTGTATTAAAGGCCACAATCATTACTTAGAATATTATCGATGTATTATTAATATAATAATAATAATAATAATAATAATAATAATAATGATAATAATAACAATGATAATGATAACAATAATAATAACAATGATAATAATAATAATAATAATAATAATAATAATAATAATAACAATAACAATGATAATGATAACAATAATAATAACAATTATAATAATAATGATAATAATAATAATAAAAATAATAATAAATCAATGATAAAAGTCATCCTCCCTCCATTTCTTTCCTATCCTCTCCTCCATTCAGGTCTTGTCAATTATTGGCATTATTTCTTCTTTCATGTCATTCATTTTTCTTTGTTCCTTCTCTTTCGTCCAACCATTCATCCATCCATCTATAAATTCATTCATCCATCTAAAATTTCATCCGTCCATCCATATATTCATCAATCCATCCATTCATCTATCTATCCATCCATCCATCCATCCATCCATCCATCCATAAATTCATCAATCCGTCCTATATTTCATCCATCCATCCATTCATATATTCATCAATCCGTCCTATATTTCATCCATCCATTCATCTATCCATACATCCATAACTTCATCAATCAATCCATAAATCTATCTATCCATCCATAAATTCATCTATCCACCTTCCATCCATCCACCCATCCGTTAATATCCTAATTTTCATTATTCCTTTCGTTTCCTTCCTCCCTTCATTTCCTTCTCTTTCCTGGCTCTTATATCATCATTTCCTTCTCCCCTTTCCTCTCCCTATCATCCATTCCCTCACTTCCTTCCTTTCTCCCTCCACATTTTCACCCTTCGTATTTCCTCCTTCCCTTAATTTTAACCTTCTATTTCTTTATTCCATTCCCTACCTATTTATCTTTCATCTTTTCCTACTTCTCTGTCTATCATCTTTCCCTTCCAATTTTCCATCCCCTCATCTCCTTCCTTTCTCCCTACAAATTTCCTCTCTTCATACCATCCCCCCTTCCTCATTTCCTACCCTCACAGCTCCCTCCCTCCCTCCATTCTTCCATTACCTACTTTCTTTCATCTTCCCCTACCCTCATAGCTCCCTCCCTCCCTCCATTCTTCCATTACCTACTTTCTTTCATCTTCCCCTACCCTCATACAGTAGCTCCTTCCTTCCTTCCTTCCTCTCCATCAGTGTGGCCCCATCCGTCCCCTTCATCACCTAGACAATACGTGGACTGCTATGATTGGCTTGCTTCATACCACACAGACAATTAAGTGTGACTAAGAGGAAAGACCTGGATGTTGCTTATTCCTTCTTATTACAACAGGGCTGGGTAGACTATACATAGATCTTTTGGAGGAGATGACTAGGATAAGGACATAGGTGGCAGGGCTGAGATAGGAGGAAGAGGAGATAGAGAAACTAGTAGAGAGTTTAAGGGGGTGCGGGAGTAGGGGACAGGCTTGGGGGGAATAGGGGGACAGGCTTGGGGGGGGGGGGGTAGAAAGCCTGTCCTCTATTCCCGCACCCCCCAGAACCACCCCAAGTATGTCCCCTATTCCCGCACCCCCTAGAACCACCCCAAACCTGTCCTCTATTCCCGCACCCCCCAGAACCACCCCAAGCCTGCCCCCTATTCCCACACCCCCTTAAGGGAGGAGAGATATGGCTGGGGAGAGAGTTAGGATTAGGGACAGAGTTATAGAGTTATTCCCCAAAAAACAGTGGGACACGGGCCATGAAAGCGATATAGTAGGTCAATCGATATGTAAAAGGGGGATCTGGGAGTTTATGAATAGTAAAGATTTAAAACCCAGGAAACAACGCATACATGTCCGAAACAAAACCAATAGAATAGCCTACTAGGATTCATATCACGAAAGTTAATAATTATAATCAAACAGATAAGGTTATTCTGTAGCTGTACTTTGCTTTAGTTTGTACATTTGTAATACTTAGTCCAGTTCTGGTGCATATTTTATAAGATGGATATCAATTTGTTAGAAAGCATACAGAGAAGGATGACTAAAATTATTCATAACCTTAGAAATCTCCCATATGAAGATAGAATAAAACAGCTGAAACTTCACTCACTTGAAAGACGCATGCAGGGTGAGAGCCGATATGACTTAAGTATTTAAATAGATGAAAGGAATTAACTGAGGAGACTTAAGTAAGGTATTAAGAGTAAGACAGTAACGAAGATAGAACACGCTCAAATGGACTCAGACTAGAAACATACCGCTTAAGTTGGGAATAGAGTAATGGACGAGTGGAACAAACTACCCAAGAGAAGGAATGAATGCAAAATCACTGAATGGCTTAAATAAAAATAGGTTGGGCAGATATATGGACTCAATAGGATGGGTTTAAATCAGGAGATGCCAAGAACTGGGACAACACGCCTTCTGTAGTTTCCTAAAAATTTGTGTTCTATATTTTCCTCATTCCTTCATCTCTCTCTCTCTCTCTTGTAATCTTCCTTCTCTCTCTCTCTCTTTCTCTCTCTCTCTCTCTCTTGTAATCTTCCTCTTCTCTCTCTCTCTCTCTCTTGTAATCTTCCTTCCTTCTCTCTCTCTCTCTCTCTCTCTCTCTCTCTCTCTCGTGTAATCTTCCTTCCCTCTTTCCTCACCTCCATTAACGCTTCTCTTGTTCCATTACCCGAGCTCTACACTTCTTAGCTCTCACTTTAATAATTATGCTTGAGAGAGAGAGAGAGAGAGAGAGAGAGAGAGAGAGAGAGAGAGAGAGAGAGAGAGAGAGAGAGAGAGAGAGAGAATCATAACGTTCCAGAGAATATGTGAGAAAGTGTGTACGAAAATTAGAAAGTGCATTGGTGGAGGAATAGCAGAAGAGTGGATAAAGGAGGGAAAGAGAGGAGAGTTTATTCTGGGGGATGGGACAACTGTGGAGAGGAGAGGAGAGGAGTGGAGGAAAAAGAGAGAATACTGAAAGGAGAAATTTTGGAGGGAGATAAAAAAAAAAGGAGTTATTGTATACAAATGAATACAAAAGTTCTTCAAACAGCTTAGCCAACTGGTATACGAGGGTGTGAGAAAATATAGGAAAGGAAGAGATACAGTGTAGTTTGGAAATATTTGCATGGAGTTTATATATAGACAGTTGGTAAAACACTGTGACATTTATGGTTCCATGTCACTGGAGCATGATTGTAACCGTGTTCAAAGATGGATTAGTCTGGCCTCTCCGGAATATATACACGTATTTGATCCTTGCAAATTAATTACAGAAAGTGGGAGGTGGTGATTTTTCACTAGGTATTTGTCAAGGCTTTTCGTTAAAATCTCGACTGTGTGACAGTTTGTAAAGTCACTGGGAAGACCATTCCAAATAGTTAATACTCTCCTAAAAATGTTGCAGTTTTTTTTTTTTTGTCTAATTTGTTTGATCGATATTAAGCTCATCAGGATAAGTTCTTTCAAACATTCTTCAGGCTAGTGGTTTGTTACGCAATCTTGGGATCCAGTAGTTTGATCTTTTTCTGAAGTGTAGTGACCAATATCATACACAATATTTGTGAGCCATTAGTATTAGTTAATTAAATAAGTATTAAGTAAATATGTAAGTTAGCAACACTTACCGCTTGTAACCCTGATTATAGGCTCAGAGCGTCCCGACCTAACGAGTCCTATTCTGTTGTATTTTTTCCTGCATTGTAAATATACATATATCACACCAAGCCTCCAAGATTTATTCAAACTATACGACCTCTCGACCACGCTTACCACACATTCAAGTTGGGGCCGGACGAGTAAGTTGTAGAGGGAGATAAGGATTTTATTTTGCTCTGACTTAAATTCAAAAGTTTTACCATTAAGCTCATTCAGTTTGTTTGAAGTTTTACTCCTTCAGTACAATGTTGAACCAGTTATAAGTCGCTGGATACGGTAACAACTCGGATACTTTTCTCTTTTAAGGTTGGGAATTGAACAGAAAGGAGGGATTATAGAGAAGAGTAAATAGGGGGGATTCAGGAGGGAGAAAGCCTCAAACGGGAGAGTAAGAGAGTGTGAAAGTCAAAAGGGAGAGAGGCATATATAGTACAGGAAGGAACGAGGTGAGAGGAGTGGAGGGGAGGGATGGATGGATGAATGGAAGAGGGGAATAGAGAATGTTTGCCTGGGCGAGAGGGAGGAGGTAGAGCAAGGAATTGATGAGTGAGGGAATGCAAGGGGAGTGACATAGAAAAGGGACACAGACACACAGACAGACAAGCAGACAGATAGACAGACAAGCAGACAGGCTGGTTGGTTGACTAGCTGACTAACTGACTATAGATTCCTTCTTTGGGGCCAGATTTATGCATTCGTGTCAAGCTTTCGAGATGTTAATGAATGGTGTAGGCGTTCCTCTGATCTGTGTCACTCCTTTTCAATTCTTCAACAACTGTCAATCCTTTCCTTCTATTTTATTTGTGTTTGCTGTCTCACTTCTATATCGCCGCCTTCTTCCTCGTCCTACTAAGGGAACTGCCAGGATATTCCCTTGACCTAGCCCTGGTTGGTCTTCTAGTATTCTCAAATAAATTCGTCTCTCAAATATTTGATCCCTTAAGAAGCAAGAGAAAGAAATTAGAAAAGAGGGAAGAATTATATCGGGGAATAATAATAATAAAAAAAAACACCTTCAGGAGATTAACCATGTAATAATGAAGAGGATAATCTTAACGAGAATGAAGCATAAACACTTGCTAACCCACACACTTGCTTACCCACACACTTGCTTACCCACACACTTGCTTACCCACACACTTGCTTACCCACACACTTGCTTACCCACACACTTGCTTACCCACACACTTGCTAACCCACACACTTGCTAACCCCCACACTTGCTAACCCACACACTTGCTTACCCACACACTTGCTTACCCACACACTTGCTTACCCACACACTTGCTAACCCACACACTGTCTCTTACACCCACCCACTTCTCTCTCACATACACACACACACACACATACACACACACACACACTTGCCAACAAAGCAGTTATCTTGTTAATGTAACCGGATACAACTCATGATCTGCTCCTCTAAGTAAGATTCTAGTGAATATTACGCGTAAATATGATTATATGACTTTATCACTTCTCAAACGAGTTTCTTGGTATCTCGAACTAAATTAGACATCATTTTGGACTTTCTCTTGCTTGTTTTATTTCGCAGATGTGGACATGACTCGGAGTAACAATCTTTCGTCTTCATCTTTCACTTTGTAGGAAAAATATGTGGAAAAAGTATGTGTAAATAATGTGTAAATATGGAAGTAATGATTCGTGGTAATACAAGATTTATAGTTGCTTATCATAATTTGTTCATGTCTCCGAATAGCACGTGTGAAATAATACGTGGAAATAATACGAGGATATAATTTGCATAGTAGATTATAAAAGCATTCTTCAAAATTTCTTCTCGTTTCAGAACAATGAATGTAAAATGTGTTCGTATAAATAATAATGCGTGGAAGTTATAATACGTGAGATTATGCATGGAAGTCATACGTGAACATAATATGAAAACAAAAATATAAATAGCCTTGCTAATTATACTTTATTCAGTTTTTAGGTTAATGTATGAGGCTAAGACAAACGAGGGTGAGTAGTTGAAAAGAGATTACGAACAAGAATTATTTATTAGAATAACTGCTGCATTATATTGCATTTTAACTACAAATAAAGTCACTGTCAATTATTAACGCCCGCAGTGGGATACTGATTATTATCCTTTAGATATTAGGCAAAAAAAGAAATGTTTATTGCAACCTTTCAGACCCGAACCAATCCCTTTTCTGTTTTAGGCTATCCTTGTATTCCTCTTATCCCTCATGGTTGTAGTCCCCTCCATAAGTGTGTGTAGCTGAAGAACAAGTGGCTAAGTCTCCCAGACACAGATAAAAACTGGTTAATAGGATTGGATTGTAATTTTTTCATTGTACTACGAGATTCAGTCAATTGAGGACTTACATGTCTATAGCGATATGGTATTTGTTGGTGGATTTGGGTTTGTTAATTGCAGAGCTGCTTCTTTGTTAGACTTTGGTTACGACCTTTTTTTATGTTGAGCACTTCGCCTAGGAAGCTTCTAAAAGAGCTACAGGTTCCAATAATATGTGCACTTGCTAAGGAGAACAAGTCCAACAAAGTGATATCTCCGAACACTGATATATCATTCATTGACAACTGCTCAACGGTGGACTAAACTTTACCAAGAGAGAGGGAGAGATAATGTCTTCCCACCACACACACCAGCAAGGCGTAAGCTGCAGAACATCTTCATAATCCCCAAAGACTCCAGTTAATGAAATAGAAGCGAGGGTACCGCATCAACTACTAGTTTATGTGAGTGCAATTATCATCTTACTAATCTTCCCCTTCCCACGCTTAACAGGATATTACAGGCACCGCACCTTCTAATACTGTGTGTATATATATATATATATATATATATATATATATATATATATATATATATATATATATATATATATATATATATATTAAAATAAGATACTGGGAAAAACCATCTCGTTAATATGCATCCTGAGGCGTAAAAATTCTAGTGGAAATAATAAAAAATAATAAACGGAGATAAAAATATTGGGTGGTAAGCAGATGTAGGCTACCTCATTATTCGCCTCCCCAGGCTAAAAGCACAAGCAAGAAGAGAGAGAAGGTGGTTGGGTGGGTTGGGGGACTGGCATCTCACACACTTTGAGAAGAGAAGAAGTTGGATGGTTGAAATTATTGCTATGTTATTTAGAGGGTTGGTTAGATGGATGGATAAGTGTGTGTGTGTGTGTGGGTGGGTAGGTAAGTGAATATGTGGGTTGGGATGATAAATTATTGTTATGTTACTTAGAGGGTGGGTTGGATAGATAGAATAGTGGGTGGGTGGGTAGATGAATAGGTGGGAGAGTAAGATGGTTAGTTGGATGGATGGATGGATGAGTGGATATATCTGGATGGAAAGATGGGTGGTTAGAGGAAAATAACTGTTGCGTTACTATTAGGGTTTTGTTGGATGGATAGATGTGAGAGTGGATAGCTAGGAGGGTGGAGAGATGAGTCAGTGAGTGGGTGGGTAGCTGGATGGAAAGATGGTTAACTAGTTGGGTAGGTGGGTGGATAGTTCAATGAAATAGTGGATAGAAGAAGGGTGGATGATTGATTGGTTTGTTGATTATTTTTTGAATGAATAGACAAATAGATGGTTGAATGAGTAAATGGATTAATTGGTGAATAGATGGTTGATTGCGTGGTTAGATAATAGTAATGATTGACGGCTGGAGGGATAGAGAGATAGACAGATAGGTTATTTATTGAACGATTTGATGAGAGGATATATAATTGGATAGATAATTGGATGAAATACTGGATACATAATTGGTTGGCTGGAGGATACACAATAAAAAAAATAAATGTGGAAAGAATAGTTTTGTATATATATGTGTGTTGGCTAAATTGAGCTGCAGAGTAAAGTAGTTCGCTAAAAATTATTTAATACCATTTTGATATACAGTATTTACCATATAGTGTAGCGGATAATTCAGAGTTTCTATTTTTCACTCCCTGCTGCTGGTCGCCATAAATACACGTACAGTAATAATATCTAGTAACTATATATGTCACTGAAGCTGTCTGTCTGTGTGTGTAGGATGGCTGGCTGGATGGATGGATGGACACACGATTTATCTATTTGTATATACAGTACATTCATTCGACACACAACACGATCCCTGGCCATACAGCATCCACTTCCCGTTCAACTCTTCACCTCTCCCCTATCTTCTATTTTTTTCTTTCACGCTTGCTATCCCTCCTTTCCTTCCATTTCTATCGTGTTTGCTTTCCCTCCTTTCCTACTGTTTCTTTCGTGTTTGCTATCCCTCATTTTCTTCTATTTCCTTTGTGCTTGCCATCCCTCCTTTCCTTCTATTTCTTTGGTGTTTGCTGTCCTTCCTTTCCTTCTATTTCCTTCACGCTTGTCTTCCCTCCTTTCCTTCTATTTCCTTTTGAGTGAATATCATTTTGAGTGAATTCATGGACCACCGATTCCTCCAAACAATGAAACGAAACCGATCCAATATTCGTATACTAAGAAAGTCTGTTTTCCGGCTGAGTTTGGAGGAGTCAACAGCCCTTCATTTTACCCAAAACAAATGATCCCCGTAAATTACCATAAGTGACGCCATGGTGAGAAAAATGGGGCAGGGGACGGGAGGAATGAAGGGGAAGGGACAGGGGTATAGTGGAAGGGGAGGAGTGAAGGTGAAGGGACAGGGGTAGGGAAGGGGGAGGAGTGACGGGGAAGGGACAGGGGTATAGTGGAAGGGGAGGAATGAAGGGGAAGGGACAGGGGTATAGTGGAGGGGGAGGAATGAAGGGGAAGGGACAGGGGTATAGTGGAGGGGGAGGAATGAAGGGGAAGGGACAGGGGTATTGGGGAGGGGGGGAGTGAAGAGGAAGGGACAGGGGAAGGAGAGGGTGAGGAGTTAAGGGGTAGGGACAGGGGTATAGTGGGAGGGGGGGAGTGAAGGGGAAGGGACTGTGGTAGGAGAGGGGGAGGAGTGAAGGGGTAGGGACAAGGGTATAGGGGAGGGACGTATCTCACTTTCTTCCCTCATTTTGTTTCTAAAGGACAGAGTTTGTGAGGGTTATAACAAAGGCTCCAATTTATAGTTTGACCTCTTTTGGTATTGATATTCCACTATAGTCTTCCATTACTTCTATCGTTGTGTTTGTTGGCACTCTCACTTCTTTTATCATCTTCTCCCTCGTCCTAGGCCAAGGAGGATCTTCTTTTATCATCAATTTAAATATGATTGCTATAAAAGTATGATTGGCTGTATAAAGTATGTTAATATGGTAATATCAACAACAGTTTGAATAAATGGTTAACTAACAACATTATATCACGAAGAGACTTTACTAACGATGTTTCACTGTTGCTCTTTTAATTTAAAAAAGTAACTGCAAATATAAACATATGTATTCTATTAAGGTCACTTGTTTTGGTCCCACATAAGGCGAACTAGGCTGAAGGTGGATGTTTTTGTCAGAGGAAATTAATGCTGGCCGTCAATCATCTATTAAGGGGAGATTTTCATGTTGGTGAAATGGAAGGTCTCTGATCCTCCACACTGTGTCACGAAACAGATTCCCTGTCTGTGCCATTGAATGTGTCTGTTTTTTGGCATAGTTAGGAGGAGTTAGTAGCCTCCCAATTCACCGATGATGATAATAATGAGTCATTTTACTTGCATAATATTTGGATTAAACTGAACATATCAAATGCTTTAGTACTCGTTTGATAAATCCAGTTAATCTCTCTCTCTTCTCTCCTCTCTCTCTCTCTCTCTCTCTCTCTCTCTCTCTCTCTCTCTCTCTCTCTCTCTCTCTCTCTCTCTCTCTCTCTCTCTCTCTCTCTCTCTCTCTCTCTCTCTCTCTCTCTCTCTCTCTCTCTCTTTCTGTTCCTTCCCTTGCTTTCTTCCTCAAACTTTTAGTCGTGACCCTCGCTTCCCTTCCTCACCCCAAGATCAAGAGAGACACTGGCCTCACCTCACCTCACCCCTCCTTACCTCACCTCACCCCTCCTTACCTCACCCCTCCTCACCTCACCCCTCCTTACCTCACCCCTCCTCACCTCACCCCTCCTTACCTCACCCCTCCTTCCATTCTTCACCCTGTATTCATCTCAACCCTGAAAGGTGTAGGGTGGGAAGTGTAATCTATTCTGTAACTCTTTGCTCCTAACAGACGCACATATCAGCCTGCCTTTGTAACTGTAATGTAGGCTGGTGTGAAGTGAAGCATATTGGTACTGTACATACACACACACACACGCGAATACGATCACGAACGCACACACACACATAAATACAGTCACAAAAACATGTCACACACACAGGAATATGATCACACACACACACACTCAAGAATATGATCACACACACACACACACACACACACACACACACACACACACTAAGTACTGAACATGGAGGGTGGCGAGGGATGAAGGGAGACATAATTAACGAAGACCGTGAGAGACATAATGGATGAAGAGAAGGAAGGAAGGAAGGGAGGAAAATGTAAGCATCTGTCTGTCCCTTCCATACCACTCTGGCAACATGTTAAGGTCAATATGGTTAGGTTACGTTGATTTGGATTAGTTTTGACTGAGTTGGGTTTGGTTGGTTTGGTTTGGCTTGGTTGGGTTGGGTTTAGGTTGTCGCTGAACTTGGTTATTTTAGATTGGTTTGGTTTGGCTGGAGCTGGGTTGGGTTAGGTTAGGTTAGGTTAGTTGTTATTCTAGGTTTGGATGACGTAACCACACCTTGAGCCCTTTAATATAACTGATTGTCAATATGGTTAATAAAGTAACCCGTTGTAAGCAATTGAAGTATACAAAACCCTCCAAAGTCTGTCATAAAGTACATCCTTGTAATCGCATAAGGAGGGATTCTTTTTCTAAATATTGTTTGGAGGAAACAGTACAATTATGAATTTCCCACAGCAGACTACTTCCTATAATGAGGTCAGCTATTGTGTGTAAAAAACTTGTCAAAGATTATTATACCTCCACCGACTACACCAAACTAACTAACCTACAAAACAGTTCACCACAACGAAAACGAAATTTAACCCGAACTTGATATACAAATTTCATATATTTTATTACTTCGTTTAGTGGAATGTAGGGTATAGAGGCATATTGTGTACCTTAATATTAGAAGGTAAATAGAGTTTCATTTTTGGCCATGCAGGTTAAATACAAAGTTTAGTACGAACATCAATATACTGGTAAGGATTTATTTTCTCAGTATTTAGGAGGAACCAGTAACCCTCCAATAAGCCTATAGTATAAATCTGGAGCAACTGAATCCTCCAAACTATTCCATCAGGCAACAGACCTCCATTGTTATTGACCATCTAGTCCTGTTTTTTGAAGGACCCAAAGCACTCCAAAAGGTATACTATATTATATACCCCTTTAAGTTAAATAATCTAACCTCTAATAAATATAATATACAACCTTATGATAATGTTATATTTCCTCATCAGTTAATTAATTATTATTTTATGTACAGTAGTTAGTATCTGTGCTAGACAATGGACAATAATAAATTATTATCAATAGTTAGGAAAATATTGATTCTCTCTCTTCCTTTCTTCTTTCTTTCTCCCCTTCTTTTCTTTTCTTTTTTCCTCTTCTTCCTTCACTCATTGTTATTTCCTTAATCTGAGCCTTTACTTCAACCTCCGTCACTCCTTTTATATTTTTGCCTCGGGGTCTCCAGCACAATTTTTTCCATCTTTCTTTTTTCTTACTTCAATTGTTCCTTCCTTTCTTCCTACTTTCCCTCTTTCATCTCTTGTCCCAACCTTTCCTCCTCTTTCTCTCTTTTTTCTTCTGTACTTTTTTCTCCTCTTATCTAGATTCCCTTCCTTCCTTCCTTCATTCCTTCATTTAATTCCTTTAATTAGTTTCTTCGTTCTCCTTACAGCCCGAACTTTCTTTTTCCTCCTCCTTTCTTTCATTTTCTCCTCCTTCGTTCATCCCTCCCTCTCTCCCTCCTTCTTTCTCCTCCTTTCTTTCATGTTCTCCTACTTCGTTCCTCCCCCTCCTTCGCTCCCTCCCTCCCTCCTTCCTTCCTTCTTTCTCCGTCTTTCATCCCAACCCCTCCTTTCTTCCTTCCTCCTTTTAAACCTTCTCTCATATCAACTTAATTTCTTCCTTCCTTCATTGATCCCCTTCCTTCCTTTCTTAGGTTCTTTCCTCCCCTTCATTTTTCCACATGGTCGGAATCGTTATAATTATCTACAGTTTTATTTTATTTATTTTTTCTACTAAACATCATCATTTCTATTTAAAAGAGTGTATTTTCCCAGATATCAAACAGGAACACACACACATATACAGAGAGAGAGAGAGAGAGATAGATAGATAGATAGATAGAGAGAGAGAGAGAGAGAGATGAGAGAGAGATAGAGAGAGAGAGAGAGAGAGAGGAGAGAGAGAGAGAGAGAGAGAGAGAGAGAGAGAGAGAGAGAGAGAGGAGGAGAGAGAGGAGAGAGAGAGAGAGAGAGAGAGAGAGAGGAGGATGAGGAGAGAGAGAGAGAGAGAGAGAGAGAGAGAGAGAGAACGAGAGAGGAGAGAGAGAGAGAGGAGAGAGAGAGAGATTTTTTTTTGTTTTGATTAATTTATTACGCTCAAGCATGAGCGGCAAACATTGTACATATTATATCAAATTACATGTATAAAGATGACAAACTTATATAATAATGAACTAGAGAGGTAGGCTTATAATATACAGTGTTGCAGTAAATAGTAAATTCTTACAGGGAAATTACTATATGTATAAAGATGACAAAATTACTATACTGAACTAGAGAAATAAAACTTATAATGTACATACAGTATTACACTACACAAGATATGGTTACAGGGAAATTACTATATGAATTGAGACCACAAGGAGAGAAGAGAGAGAGAGAGAGAGAGAGGGAAAGAGACAGACAGACAGACAGACAGACATACATACAGACAGAAAGAGAACAGTGAGAGAAAATCGCAATGCTACAACTTTTCACCCATAAATTACCAACATTTACTCAAAAACATAAAAGAAAATAAAACCCCTGTGTGTGTGTACGGCCCTGGAACAAAGCCATTAAGGGGCACAATTTGTTTTTGGGTGAGTTGAAGGGATGTTGATTCCCTCCAAACTGTGCCGGGGAAACAAAGATGATACGTGTTACTAATAGGGGTTCCTGTTTCGTGGCATAATTTGGAGGAATCAGTAGCCACCGAAGGGCGAAGGAAAAATATAATTAACGACTCAAGGAATAATTTTTTTCTCGACTATTTTAAGGGGGTCATTTGGGATTGATAAATCTGGAGTAACTGAATCCTCCAAACTATTTCAAGCAACAGAACACCATTATTCCTGTTCATCTGGTCCCGTTTCCTGGCATACTTTTGGAGGAATCAAGGCACTCCAATGTATAACAAACAAGAATTATCACCTTAAGGGAGTTATTTTATGTCGAGAAGGAATAGGAAGTTGACCGATTCCTCCAAAAGATGCCATGAAACGTAAAACTCTTATAGTAACACTGAGTTTGTATGTTTCCTGGAGTACTATCCCCTAAAGGGAAGATGATTCCTCCAAACCATACCAGGAGACGTAACTACCTCATCATACGAATAAGGAGTCTGTTTTCTGGCATATTATAGACTGAAGATATAAATAAACCTTCCATTCACATCGAACTCGACCCACTTACTATCCTCTGTATTCATTACCTGTCCCTCTTTTCCTTTTATTTCCTACGTTCTTGCTGTCCCTCATTTTGTTACATTGTCATCGTGTCTACTGTCCCTTCATTCTTTCTTTCTATCTCCTTCGTACTTGCTGATGTCCTTATTTAATTTATATTTCCTTCGTGTTTAATATCCCTCCTTTCCATCTATTTCCTTCTGACTTGCTGTTCCTCCTCCTCCTCCTTCCATTGTGAAATTGTTTGCTGTCCTTCCTTTGTAGTCTGTTATTTGGGACTTTTTCTAAGTAGAGTAGTAAAGTTTGCAAGACTCCGTTCCATCTAAAAACGTGTTGGAAATAATGAAGAGGGTTGTAATCAACTCTTGTTTGACTTCTAATTAAACTCGTGGTTGTATCTTATCGGGTCTGGGCGGTATGTTT